>MQRK01246716.1:30686-47340 GCA_001938485.1 Girardia tigrina
GATGATCGGTTAATGAACATGATAAAAGAGTTTAAGTAGATATTCATGGCAGATAAATGGGATATTTGGAAAACATCATTGACGAAACACAAAATAAAAACTAATGGTGAACCGGTATTAGTAATGCCATATAGACAGCCAAGGCATTTTGATAAAAATTAGACGAAGCTATTTAAAATTTTAAAGAAAATGATATAATCGAAAAATTTAGTTAACCATGGAACTTTCCATTGGCATGCATCTGGAAGAAAGAGAAACAAGAAATACGAGTGTGCATGGATTTTCGAAGAATAAATAAAGTTACTCTCAGACCAGCATTCATTATGCCAAATGTAGATGATATGTTGAATACATTGAATGGTGCCAAGTATTTCACTACAATTGACTTAAGAAACGCATACTATCAAGTTGAACTTGATGTAGAATCAAAGATTAAAACGGCATTCTATACAAAGAATGGTCAATATTGTTTTAAAAGAATGCCTTTCGGAATAGCAGCCGCTCCGGCCACCTTTCAAGAACTAATGGAAAAAATTCTGTGGGAATTGAACTGGAAGGAAGCAGTCATATATCTAGACGATATCTTGATATTTTCTAAAGATAAGAAAGAATATCTAAAAAAAATCAAAGAATCAGGTTTGAGGATAAATCCAGAGAAATGTCAATTTCTAGTAGAAAAGACCGAGTTTTTGAGGTACGTAATAAGTAAAGATGGTATAGAAACTGATAAAACAAAGATTGATGCGATTAACAAGTTTCAAACCCATCATGTATTACACATCTAAGGAGTTTATTGGGTTTGACAAATTATTACAGGAAATTCATAAAAGATTATGCAAGATATTCGACAGTTTTAGAAGGTATTTGTGGCGAAAACAAGGATAAGAAAATAATATGGACAAAAGAATGTGAGGAAGTTTTTCAGAGATTAAAAGAAAGAATGGTTCAAACTCCAATCTTGACGTATCCAGACTTCGATAAAGAATTTATATTGGACATATATTCAAGTTTCGATACGATTGGAGCAGTACTGTCACAAAAAGACTCGAGTGGAAAAGAAAGAGTTATTGCATATGGTTCTCATAAAATGAATAAACATGAACTTGGTTATTACATTACCAGAAAAGAATTACTAGCGATATACTATTTCACTCAGCATTTTAAGCATTTCTTATATGGGAAAAGGTTCTTGTTGAGAACAGACTACAAAGTTATTACGTTTATGATGACCACAAAGAACCCAATCACACCGTATTTCAAACATGGATAAATTTTCTCAGCGGTCTTGATATAAGAATGGAATACAGGAAAGGTGAAAGGCATTCAAATGTAGATGCTCTGTCGAGAAACTCTTGCGAATTATGTAGTCAATGTCAAACAACACATGAAGAAGCAAAGAAAGGAAAGATTAAAACTCGAATTCTAGCGTTACACGAAGAACCAAATAGTTTCAAATGACAGAATGACAATGAAGAAATTGCACAAATTAAGAAAGATTTGAAACAAGGAAGAACAAATAAATTGAGACTAAAGATGATGTTGTAGCAACGGAAAATAATAAGTACTGGATCCCGAGAACAAATAGAACCGATTTTATTGAAGAAATGAATAAGATGTTATGTCATGCTGGGAGTAAAAAGGTTTTTAACTACCTCAGAGATGATTTTGATATGGAAAATATGAGAGAAAAGATAAAAGAAGTTGTTCAAAGTTGCATAAATTATCAAAAGTGAAAAACAATAACTGCGAAAACAAAAGAAAGACATATTAAGCAATTTGCAGATGAACCTTTTCAGAAGATATATATTGACTTTGAGGTCCATTAAAGAGAAATGTTATTGCATACCAGTATATTTTGGCAATAATTAATATATTAATATTAATATATATTAATATTATTAATATATATTAATATATGGCGATATATTAGCCTGAATGCAGTTGCTCACCAAGACGAGAGAACGCTATGGAAAATATTTCTGGATAGATGGATATATAAATACGGACCACCTAAAGAAATCTATGTGGATAGAGTCAAAACATTTGAATAAGAACTATGTAAGAAACACTAAAGAAGTTTAAGATAGAAGTATTTTATTCAAGCCCGTATCACCACAATACCAATGGAATTATAGAACGACAATTTAGAACAAATAGAGATGCTCTTAATATCGTAATATAAAGGATGGAACGCATAGAGATTGGACGGAAGTACTGTCAGAAATAGAATTTATGATGAATAGTACCATTCAAGCCACGACAGGTATCTCACCAGCAGAAGTAATATATGGAAGCAAATTAAAACATTGGTGGAAAAATAAAGAAGATAAAGGAAACCAAATGGGAAAAGAAGAAAAAGCTCCAGAAACGAGAAGTATTTTTAAATTTGGTGACCAGGTATTGATAAAGAGAGAAAATGCATTAACAGAAGACGACCGATATATTGACCCAGCAATGATAATAAGACGGAGACATGAAAGAAGTTAAGAATTGCAACTTGACAATGTTAAAATACTAATAAGAAATTTAGAATGGCTAAAGCCATTTAAATCGAGGGGATGTGAGGGAAAATTTGGAATGTTGTAAGTTTGTTGTTTGTATGCTGTTTAGATTTGTGACTCTCCTACTCAGATGGGATTGATATGTTATTTGATTGATTATTTTAATCTAATGAAATTAATTTAATGATATTAATTTTAAGTACTAATTAATTAAAGTTTGATAATTATGAATTTTAATAATATTTTTAGAAAACGATTTTAACCCTAACCCTAACCATATGATTTAGATAATAAAAAAGTAATCGAATGTGTAAGAAAAATGGACATAGATAGATTGTCGGATGAAAAACAAAAGAAAATAATAAACGAAGGGGATACCGTGCTTGTTAAGATAGAAAATAGACAAAAGGGTACAGATTGATATGAAGGACCATACAAAATTACTCGCAAAAGACATGATAGCATGGTTGAAACCTTTTAAAAGTGGGGTTGTCCGGATAATTAGATGTATATAAGTATTTATAAGAACATATTTCTATAATTATAATATATTAATGGATCCAAAGTATGGTTAATAAAAATCTCCTGGGTTTTAATATTCAGAAAATTTGTAACAGATTCAAATTATTGTGTAATTTGTTATTTTAAAATAAATTTTGGAAAATTCTTATAATCTCTTTCATTAGTTTTCATGTTTCGTTACTTTATGTTTCTAAAATTCATTTATTAATGAATAAAAAAAATTTCGATATCGAATATAAAATCACACAAAATTTAGTTTTTCTTGACAATATAATTTCAGAATTCTGATATGAAAATTTTAAAATGAAATTTTCATTAAAATCTTGATTTGTAAAAATCTAATGTGGGATGAGATGATAATCGAAAATAATAATCATGTTAATTCGATTTTTATATTTTGTTTGAATATTCCGTTTTTTTAATACAATTTAGGTACTTTTTATTCGTTGTCATTCTCTGATTTGTTCTGTAACAGAATGCGACTTGATGCTTATAAAATGATTTCCTGGAACTTGATTGAAGTCATAAATTAGTAGAAATTATTTATTAAACTTGCTTGTTACAATACAACACTTCAAGTAAATAAATAGTGTACACAGTCAGGTAATATAAAATAAAACATAATGCTAAAAATACACTGTGAGTAAAAATTCGAAATATTGTAAGTCTGTTGTTTGTAAGCTGTTTAGATTTGTGCTCTCCTACTCAGATGAGATTGATGGGGTTGATATATTATTAATTAATTATTAAAATCTAATGAAATTAATTTAATGAGATTAATTTTAAAATACTAATTAATTAAAAGTTTTTAAAATAACATTCAAATATTTTTATGTTTCTAAAACAACACTAAAATATTTTAAAGCATGTTTTTGAGACGAATGATGTTATAGTTGGTCAACTGTAGAAATAGTAAGTAATCCCTTTAATTTATTAAATGGAAGATGCCAGAAAAATGAAACATGTCTGTTTGAGAATAAATATATTACTAAATAGTCTTTATTTTCATTATATACACCTTAACATATCGTCATTTTAAAACTGTAATGCATTAATCAATGTAAGTGTGTTGACCTGTACATGTTCGTTTGATGGTGGATGTGCATAATTATTTGTCCATTGTTTGTATTTTTATGTATTTTCACTAAAAAAATAATTTATCTAAAAGTTTTCTCCAAGGATCAGATAATTTTGAAGAAATAGATGTTATGATACCGACAACTGATAATTTATTATTTTAATAGAAGATATAATTCGACGAAAACTAATTCTCGAAGGCGACAGTGGCAATGACGATAAGAGAATGAACATTCTGTTGAAATCGTTTGTTAGATTTAGTCAAATTGAACCATCTAATGAAAAAAGAATCGATTTCTACAATTCTTTCGTCTGTATTTTACTCCAATGCAACGAAAAACTATCTATCAAGAATTGAGTGATGAAATCGACAAAAAATCGAATTAGCCCAACAAAAAAAATCTGTGTTTGTCACGAGAATCTTTTGAACGCGAAAAAATTCACAAAATCGAATCGATCATAGAGAGCAAAACTTCATTCAAAAGCGGAGATAATCCAGTTAACAAAAAAATTATGCAACCTAATCTTACAATAAATAACCCCAAAAATTTATCAGTAATGAAATCTATAAAGAAAAAAGATTTCTGGATTTTGTGATGTACATTTATGCTCACAGGAACAGTTAACATATATACAACATCTTTGTTCAAGACATTGGGGCAATTATTTATAAATGATGATCTATTTTTGTCTATTATTGGATTAATCGCGGCAATTTTCAATGCCTGTGGTAGAAGATTTGGGGATCAGATAACTGATAAATATTCATAAGATTGCAATGAAATTAATAAATGTATTAACAACAATATCATTGAATAAATAAAAAAAATTAGAAATAATTAATTACCGAATAACGTTTGTTATATGATTTGAAATGTTACTAATTAAAAGTTGGTTTTAGAACAGTTTTTATATATTTTTGACAATTGTTTTTTACAACCTCAGTTTGCAAATAGGTTAATCCAACATTGTTCTATCTTTTGGATAAACTTAGTTTTATCATTGTTTGTTTATATTTTATTTATAGTAAAAGTAGTGAATTTGATAAATTGGCAAATTCATTATTTTTACAAAAACCAACCGGTAGATTTTATGCAATGGATTACAACAACTATTCTTAAACCTAGTTGATTTTGATCCATTAATACTTTATTCAAAATGAATATCAAAGAGCAGCATTGTCGAATGTCATGTTAACTCTGAAATTCATCAAAAGTTCCTCATCATATCATACAATCTTACATATCTCTCTTCTTAAGTCATTACGTTATCCAAAACAGCTTTTAAATTTAAACAATATTTCCATATTCTTTATATTTTTATTTTCTTTTGATTTGTAAGTAATTCGAATATCTTTAAATGAAATAATTACAACATTTCTGTACTTTTTTTACGTTATCTAGAGGTTCAAAAATGTTTCTCTCGTGAAAAATAATGCAAAAGTTTGAAAACAAGACAAATCCAAATGCTGGTTTCTCGCAACATCGTATCAACCAACATTTGTTGAAGACATAATTTGTCGTTAAATAATATACCATTAAGTTTCATTGTTGTCAATTCAATCAACCAGATCAGCTAAACCGAGGTCAATTATTGAAAATGAACATTTCTGCGATCTATTCAAGCTGAATAACTAATAGAATAAGAAACTTGGCGTCAGACATACAGCCATGTTGAATGTTTAAGAAGAAATTGTAAATGTCAGCAAAATCAGACATTAAGGTGCAGCGTTAACAAACCGCCTTTGATCATTTACTCTGAATAATACCTGAACCAAATTACTGTCCAAGAAGCATGATTTTGCTCTAAGTAATAATATTATCTATTTATCACATAGATATTTTCTTTACATTTAAAGGTAGAGTATCCGTATTATAAAACAATATATTTACTTAGCTAAAGTTGTATTTTAATATCTCTTCTCATCTTAAACTCTAACAGAGCTTTTTAACCTAACTGGTATCTCTTCTGAATCGATGTTGTGTTTCGTCTTTATTTCTCGTTTATGTCATCTTTCTTTATATATTATTTTACTAAAAATAAATATTAGAGGTTCTTGGAACATAGTCGGGATTATTACTGAGTTATTTCAGACATCAAAACTTTTATTATACCACACATAAAATGTTTAAATCTAATATTTAAACAAACTTATTATTTTTTGACAAACAATTTGTTTTATAAATCTTAAACAGATATAAATAAAAATACTTATAAATATTCATATTTGATTTTTTTATTACTTTTATAAATCAATTTTAAATTACGATAACATTTTAAAATATTTAATTGTTTCGTTTAATTTTATTAATTTTTAAAAAATCGTTCCACATAAAAATATACATTTTACTTTTTTATTATATTTAAAACTCTCAAAAAATTTTTATTATTAACAATTCAATTAGATCTTCATAATTTTACTAATTTATTTTTTCAAACGTTACATATATAATTATATATAGATTTTATTTTTACTATTTAATTTAACCTAATTTCAAAATATTTCTTAGCATTTTTAATTCCTAACATAATTTCCGCTGGGCTTCTTCCTATTGTCTTCTGGAATGTTGCGTTCAGTGTAAATTCTATTTCTGGTAGTTCATAATTACTCTTATAATTAAAGATTCGTTTATTATCAAATACTTTTGAACCACATTTAGAATGGTATTATAAAGCTCTATTGTGAGGCCCGATGGAACAGTGTCTTTGATCGTTTTATGGATCTAGCCGAATACTTTCTGACAGAAGACCATCCAATTCTGACTTGTTTGTTCATATTGAAAACACAATAGTAGCTTTGTTTCCCTTCATTGATGTATTCAATGTGGCTTAAAAGGAGAGTTGCAATTATTTGATGTGGTACAAACAGTTCTCCAAAGAAGTAGCAAAAGCCTCTAAATCTGGTCGTGACAACTTGAATCCCGCTGTTCATCTTGATATGTTTGTGAATCAGCAAACGCAGTTACCTGAAGCTTCTGAAGGTAAGCTTTAAAAGTGGTTGGACGATCTAGGAGTTTCTAAATTCCATCAATACGTTTGTGAACGCAAATTTCATTCAATTGCAATTAATTCAAAGCGATTCCATCTATTTGTGGAACACAAACTGAAAACGATGCTAGTAATTGAGGTAGCTATGGAGAGGTATTTTAGTGTCCATATATATATATATATATATATATTCATTCTCCTTTGAGAGCGAGAATGTCGAAGGAAGGCAGCAGTGATTTTGATTATCTCATCATTGATGAAGATGAAGGTGATATGTGAAAACGTTTTTCTTTTATACATTGATGTTGAGATAAAGATCTACACTTAATTATTGTTTGATATGAATGTATAAATGTTATTGAAAAATCTATTTATAAAACAAGGTGATCAAAGAGGAGGTAAATAATAATCAAAAACATGTCAGTAAATAAATAATTAAAAATTAAAATTCTACTGATGAATGATGACTAAACTATTTGCATTTTTATGACATAATAGTGCCGTAGCCCACCGCCCGTAAGTTGACACCCAACCTTGTCCGGGCTTCGCCCAAAATTATTACATTAATTTTTTATACAATCAGAAGAACACTTTTATATGTTTACTGTTATTTTTGATGACCGGACAATTTGGTAATTGACAATAGGGTAAGGCACAATTTGGTAATGCCGTTTGGGTCATTGGCAATTGGGTAACGGAGCATTGGGACAAAATATATTCAATTGTTGCTCACATAATACAGATAATTGTAAATACATTGTATTTTTAATTTTTTATTCTTCCTTTACTTTTTAGAACAAATATCGAGTATTCAAAAACTGAAAAGAATAGGCCAGTTATCTTGGCTTTGACTATAAATTACATAAAATCAAATCTGACTGTTACTGATGGAGGTGCAGACAACATTTTTCTGAAAAGTGCTATGCATTCATGAGCGTGAAAAAGAATGAGACTCTTGATGTGATCACAGGTGATTCTGACCATTCTCATGGATCATGTTCCCAAAAATGTAAGGCACACAGGTCAAAGCAAACCTCTATAAAAAGAACTTTAAATAGATTTAAAGCAGGAACTTACTCACACAACCCAACCACTCCCCGATTTCCAATACCAGAGAAGTATCAAGGTGTTTTGTGAGTTAAAAAATTATTTTTTTGTTGAAAGTCGACGAAGAATAATTTGAACAAAATAAAATCAAATATTTGTCGACATTTAATCGATTGATCGCCAATAGTAAATTGTGATATTAATAATTAATTCAAAATATTATAATTTGTTTAATTGCAGCAATTGAATAAATTTGTTGCTGGCGCCAATTTGAGGTAATCAATTCGATAGTGTGAAACTGCATCAAAACAGAATTAATTGAATAAAAACTTAATGAAATCGTTGATTGGTATTTTGTGAAATTATTTTCCCAATAAAAGAAATCCACTTTTATCTAAAAATCTATCAAAATAATTTGTATTGTACGGATCTCATTTGATAATTGCGATTGATCAATACTGAAAATGATTTAATTGTTCAAATAAACCGAATCGATAAAAATTTCCCCAAATTTTATTTGATAGAAAATTAATTAATCATTATAAAAATATGGAAAATTTCTCTCAGTGAAATCGAATTCGGCCTCTAATTCAAATTCAAAGTTCAATCGAGTCGAGAGCGATAGAACTTTTTTTCTATTTCTTTCTTGTTCAAATATGAATTTTTGTCGAGCGAAAAGATTTTTTCAATAAATTTTTTGTTGATTAGTTTTTAAAAATTAAAATAATATGAGTACAATTATTTCATTTAATGATTGCATTTTCTCACGAAAAAGGATTTTGAATTTCGATAAACCAAAATGGTGATTTCCAGCAATGAATCGTTCGATATGAAAAGTATTGTTTACAGTTTATTTTATGGATTTTAAAAGCATTTGCAATGTCACAATTCGTATAATGTCATTCCGATTAGCTCTAAGTCCAAGCAAAACGTGATGTTAAGACGCGATGTCCTCGAATTGTTGCAACAAAAATCTGATATCGATGCCGCCAATGATTGGTTTATTTGGATGGAATAGAGATGTATTTCGATGATTGTCGATTTTGGAAAAATGTGCGAGTCGCTCTCGACCGCCTTCGAGCACGGAAAGAGCGGATTGCGTGTCAAGTGTCAGAGATCATTGATCCTCGCGAGATCACATGCAGATTTCCTCCGGCTCAGCTCGAGATAAAGAGCATTCAGACAATCAGTTATTGTTCTACGCTTGTTGCGCAGTGAGTATTCTATTCTATGTGTGTTCTATCACTGTGTGACTAATAGATCACTGCTACAACTGGAGACTCTACTGAGGCTTCTTTACATAGCGATTCTCCTTTATCCTGACTGTCTCGGTTTTAGTAATAATCGAACTACGGAAATTGACATCGAAGTGTCGAGTGAAATCGATCAATTACTCTCCTTGAGCAAAGATCAGCGATTCGAAATTGATCAAAAAGAAGACAATTTTCATGTAACGAGTGAGAAAATAATTTTTAATTCCACCCGACTATAGGGTGCCGCAGCCGCGCTGCGCACGCTTTCTTATCACGAAGTATGATACTTCATGATTCTAGAGAGGATGATCCAGACAGAATATTGGCGATTGGCGAAAGAGAACTTTTGGCGAGAAAAACACAATATTTTTAACAGACTCTATCTTACTAAAACAACAGTTTTTTATTCATCATTTTTTACATTAATATTTTTTATTTATTAATTAAATTTTACCCAATTGCCTGGGAATCGTTTATATTCATACAGTTATAAAATAAGGAAAACAACTTTTTAATAAATATTTATTTATTTGGATTTATTTATGTTTATTTCAGAAAAATTTAATGTGCAAGTAGAATTTTTAATTCATTAATTTTACAAATATAAATAATTGAAAAACTGAAAACAAAAATAACAATATATATTAATAAAATCATAAATCTTCAAAAATATCATAATGACAGGGTCAGCAAATAAACACTCGATTCCCCAAGCAAATAAATCTGTAAAAAATTAAGATTGTTATCATTCAAATTCATATTCTAACATCATTTGCATCTATGCAAATGTCCCTCAGTGAAGGATCATTCGTCTGGTGGACACAAGACTCTCTTAAAATCGGGAATTTCTTCTATTAATAATTAAATTAGTTTAAATATAAATAAAATCAATTTTCAATCATAAACAAACAAATAAGAAAGTTTGTTGAAATATGTTTAATCCAATAAAATACAGATCCAAATTCTTCTGATCTTGCTTTACTTGCAGTAATAAGCTCAACTAGTAAACTATGCATATCTATCTGCATCTTATCTTACTCAAGTGCTGACAAAACGTTATTTTAAACATTTAGTGATACAAAATAAATTGTTTTCGCTCTATTTCTTTGTGAGCTTCATTGGTTTGAGTTTGGTGACTAAATGTTGTTGGAGAAGAATTAATTAATTTCAAATCTTTGCTTGTAAAAGTAATACTACTCGAAAGAAAATTAGATTAAAAATTTTTCCAACAATCATTTATTTTGGTATAAATAATATATAATCTATTTATATTTCTTTCTACTTTCAAAAGACAAGATTACGTTGCATTACACGATTTATAATTGTAAAATTTATAATTTGTTTATAACAATATACAGTGGAACCCCGTTATAACGAACACCGTTATAACGAAATTCTCGTTATAACGAAGGAATTTTGTAGTCCCTGCCGCATCCTACATGTTTCAATGCATTTTCCCTCCCGTTATAACGAACCTCGCTATAACGAAAACCCCGTTATTGCGAAGAAAAAATGGCCCAAAATGTGGAAAATTGACCTCGTTGTAACGAAGTCAATGCTGCTCATATGGAAGCAACCATATGAATAAATTGCATTTCTGGGTGTGTGAGTTTTCAGTAATAGAGACGTCAGTGTCTGTCGTCAACTGACAGAGACAAAAATATCTTGTTCAATCAGAATAAGGTTTGAGTAGATTAGTGAACGATAGATTGTTGTTATGGCGTGCGATCGCTCTCTATTCTCATTTGAAAAAGGTGGGTTATTTGTATTACGATAAACCGAAGCTTGGATACTGTCCCTCAAAATAAGGTTTTCCAGCGCGAACACAAATTACAATTTCCTTTTCTTAATCCAATTATCGCAACTGAATCCGCGAGTTCATGTTTCCTTGATGGATGTGGGTGAGTGGGTATTAAACTGTTGTTATGGCCGAGCCATCGTTGTCTGTACTCATTTGATAAAATGCGGGTTGATTGATATCGTAACGATGGCTTGCAGGCTTGGCTACAGTTCGTTAAAATACGGGTTTCAAGGCAAGCACAAATACCATTTCATTTTTTTCTGAAAGCAATAATCGAAGCCAATGCGATAAGTTGTAATCTTTGAATAGAAGCGGGCTAGACTGTTTTTATGGCTTAGCTCATGTTTCTTAATTGAGACAGGAGGGTAGGATAGATTTTCTTTGCTGTGTCTACGGGTTTGTCTGGTTAGCCTGTCTCGATTATTTAAGAGATGTTGTGTTTGACGAGTGCATTATTTTCTGATTGCAATGGACCAAAGTCGACCACGTAAAAGAAAAGCATTAAACTTGAAAGATAAATTCTCTATATTAGAAGATGTGGAAAAGGGTATGAAGAAAAATGAAATCGCCTCTCACTACAACATCCCTCCTAGTACTCTCTCCACCATCATCAAGCAGAGAGAGGCTATTCTCTCTGAATGGGAAAAATGTGGATCTACAGGACACAAAAACCTGCGCTCAAGTCCAGTCGAAGATGTTGAACATGCTTTAGAAACATGGTTTACCCAGCAGCGGGCGTTCAATATTCCAATCTCTGGTGTGATTCTTGCAGAGAAAGCGAGGGAATTCGCATGTGCTTTGAAATTTCCAGACTTTAAAGCAAGCAATGGCTTCTTGGATCGCTTCAAAAAGAGACATGGATTGACGTCCCGTACTGTGTCTGGAGAAGCTATGGGAGCGAATGAAGACGCTGCTGTCGCATGGAGACAAAATGTATTCCCGACCTACCTGCAGCGTTACAATGAAAACGACATCTACAACGCTGATGAAACTGGTTTGTTTTACCAATGTCTCCCAAACCAAACACTTGCTCTGAAAGGTGAAAATGCATTGGTGGAAAAATTAGCAAACGCAGAGTTACCATACTGTTCTGCACGAATATGACAGGAACAGACAAAAGAAAATTGCTTCTCATTGGAAACTCTCAGAAACCACGCTGCTTCAAAAACATCAAAAAAGAATCTCTCCCCGTGACATATTGCAGTAACAGAAAAGCGTAGATGGATTCTGAGACATGGAAACAGTGGTTGAGCAAATTTGACACCGATATGATGCGAGCTGGAAGAAAAGTGCTATTTATTGTGGTTAATGTATCTAGCAACAAGGCCTTAGCAGTCACAAACCTGCATGCCATTGAGCTTGCTTTCCTACCTCCCACAACAACCAGCCATATCCAACCTCTAGATCAAGGTATTATAAAGACCTTCAAGACGATATACAGATCCAAAATTCTTCGCCGTCTTCTCCTTTGGGTGGAAGCAAAAAAGGATCTTCAGTNNTTTGGCATCACAATCTTTGACTGTGTTCAACTTTCGTCTCGTGCTTGGAGTGAAGTGGATACACAGACAATCGTCAATTGTTTTCATCATGCTGGTTTCCAACACGACCCATTTCCAGAAACAATCGATAATTCTGCTACAGGGACATCTGAATCCACTCTAAATGAGACTAGGAACATTTTCACATTCCTCACCAACAACTTTGGAATGGACGGCTGCTTGGAGGACTTCTTGGGAGTGGACTAACTTGTGTCAACTGAAGGTATCCTTCAGAATTCCGAGATTCTCGAAAAGGTTGGTAAATACTGTAACAGCATGTGTCAAATATTGTATGATGTCATAATTCGTTGTTTCTGTAGATTCGTCCTGACTCCTGTGTTGAGGATGAGCAATCAGATGGTGACGATATTGAGGAAAACGTTCCACCCGTGACCCTTGCGTCTATGTTAGAAAGCTTGACTACACTTCGACGCTACTGTGTCGAGCGAGGACTGGACGTTTTACAATCCTTGGAGATTGTAGAGAAGGCTGTGGCTACGAGTTACATGTCTCGTCAGTCAAATTTTAACCGATTTTTCCCTATATCTACTAAAAATGATCATTTGGTGTTGTTTTGAAAAGAAGGTTTTATTAAAATAGTTTTCTTATTTCTGATGTTTTGTCATAATTCTTGTGTGAATAAATGACAAATTTTTGTACCAATTTTTTCTCAGGTACAAAATAAGAGGCTTCTTGGTTGAATACATGAGTTTACATATAGATATAGGCTGGGGTCAGCGTATGACCCCACAAAACCTGAGTATGATTTTTTTAAATAAAATCATTTTTTATCACAATGACAAAAGGAGTAAGGTGCATCTTCTGGTTTTATTTTCTACAACATGTAACAAGAAATGTCACAAAAAATAAAGCTGCAGAATATTTCCTCTTTCTACAGTCAACTTTGATAAATTACCGTGGGGTCATACACTGACCCCAGAGAACCTCTAAGGGTTAAAACAGGTTGCTTCTCGCTATAACGAAACCCCGTTATAACGAAGAAATTTCTCGGTCCCGTGCACTTCGTTATAACGGGGTTCCACTGTATATTCATTAACGAGATCTAAATTTGGATTATTCTTGGATTTAGACGTTGCGGATTAACGGTCACTGCACAACACAACAACATTGTCTGTATTATATGTCTGTTTATAATTGTAATATAATTATAATTCATCTGATTATAATTCATATCTGTTTATAATTCATACTGACTGATCGGATCAAACGAATTCCGATATATAAATAGAGTAAAAAATCATTAAAAATACAGTGGTAAAATCTCGCTGAAATAGTGGGTAAAAATTAAGGTAATTAAAAAAATAAAAATTAAAGAAATTAATATAAAATAATATTAAAATATTATATTTATTATACCTACGCACGCTGGAAAGTGTGGTCTAAACCTTCTAAAATACAGTTACCCAAGTTGTCGCTAAAGGCTATCGGAGTTTAATATAAAATCGGCCAGGGGCCAAGTAAAATACTATTCTTCATTTGAATTTGTAATTAATTGTAAATACATAAATATATTTATATAAGAGTTCTTTTATTTTTAAATAAAAACGCAACAAATACTCAACAAAAGTAATGAAAAATACTCATAAATTTTATTTTAAAAGTTAATAATTCTAAAATCTGCACTTAATTTTTAAATGTGAAAAGTAAAATTTCATTAAAAAACAAATATTTTCTTAATCGGAGCGAAATGCGTAAAATTAAATTCACGAAAATTGATTTAATTAACACTATGAATTTAAAATGTAATATAAGTATCACCCCTATTATTGAGTAAATTCTCAAATCTCCGTTTGATGTCGCCACATAAAACTTTTTAGCAGAATATACGACTTTTCTAATTGTTTCTTTGAAGATTTGCGATGATAATTTCTTAAATCCCTAAAAATAAATTTTTAAATTTATTAATGGATAATTAAATGTCACATAAATCTCATTTAAAATTATTGCTTACATTTCTATCTACCATCGTAACGGTATTATCGGAAACAAACAAAAGCTTTTTTACACTCAGCGCTCCGATAATTTTGCAAATATCATGATCTGGATTCGTCATTGCCGGAGTTAGAGTCGTAAAAGTTCTATTTAGCATATACAAGGTTCCATTTTGACAACCCACGATCAATACGCCAGAAGTAGCAGTATAAATACTGGATACGACAAATGAGTCAGGGAATTTAAATATTTTTAAAAATTTAAAGTCTTTTAAGGAGTATTTGTAAAAACGTCCAGATTTGGTACCAATATAGAATAGTTGTTTTGAATATTCCATGGACGAAATATTGAATAATGTTATTTTGTGACGAATAGCGCCTGTTTCCTTAAAGAAATTTATTTATAACTTCTTTTTCAATTATAAAATTACCAAATTGAATGCGATAATTGTGTTTTGACTGTGTGATAAAATTATTGGCACGCTTTCTTCCACTAAAATGAATTTTATAACCGTTTCATTTGCAAAGCCTTCGAAACTTCTAATAATACTGAAATTCTTTAAAGAAAATATAAATAACGATATTATAATTATTTTAAAAAATATATTGCCGACATAATAATCGA
Organism: Girardia tigrina; assembly: GCA_001938485.1. Classification (NCBI taxonomy): domain Eukaryota; kingdom Metazoa; phylum Platyhelminthes; order Tricladida; family Dugesiidae; genus Girardia; species Girardia tigrina. The sequence continues at coordinate 45,991 of MQRK01246716.1, forward strand.
CGCGTTTTTTTATTCAAATCAAGTATGTATGTTGTCCTACTATATAAATTATTTGTCTAAAAAGTGTTTGTTTGTTTGTCGGTCACACTATTAAATGTGAAATTTCGGAGGAACCGAAGTGAATCCGTTTAAAAACGTGGTAAATATGAATAGACTACATCAATTTGTACTATCTGTGCAGCACTATCACAATAAGACGCCTGGAAGTCGATGAAATCGAACGAAAACTGTACAAGTCTTTAATTGGTTAAATTATCACCGATTTCGAATAATGGCGATTTGGATGATTCCTATAAGGAATTTCGTGAAATTTATTATGAAAATACTAATTTATTCGATAAATGACTATTTCTATTACTTATTTACTAATTATTTTGCTAAAAATGAATTAAGTACTAATTTACAAATTTTCGTTCTATATATTTAATTAAGAAACGATACGACAAAAGGTTTACAAACGATAGTATGTCAATCAAAAAAATGTTTTACATTTAATCAATAGTAGGGAAAAAATGGGCATACTCCCTCACCCCCTCTGGGGGAGGCCGTTGCCATGGCAACGGTCACGGTTACCATAGTAACGGTTCCGATTGGTTCATGGTTCTTTAGCAACGGTTCCGGTTCACTTGGAAACACTTCTGATTGACCCTTGGTACCCTAGCAACTGTCGCAATCACCCTAGCAACGTTCACGATCACCCTAGCAACGGTCACGATCACCTTAGAAACCGTTCCGGTTCACTTGGTAACGGTAACCAAGGTCATGGTTACCATAGCAACGGTAACCAAGGCACGTTTTTCATTAGCAACGATACAGTGATTCAAGGCAGTTGTAACCATGGCAACGGTTCCCGTATCCATAGCAACCACGACCCCATCACTAAGGACCGTAGAAAAAAGTGCTAATCGATCACTGTACAGTGCCCATAGGTGCTAATCGATACTTTAAAAGTGCTAATCGATAGTGCACATTGTGCTGCACATTTATAATGTGCTAGCACAGTGCTTTTCAAGTTGCACATGTGCAAAAGTGCAAAAATTGATACATAAAATTTTTTAAAAGTACAAGTGTTAAATATCGATATCATGTATTTGGTGCACATTTTAATTCTCTTTCTGAATATGCAATTAGAATTTTCATATATTGATTCTTTTTCCCTATAATTGGCATAGTGTGTAAATTTACACAAAGTGCACATCGAATTTAGATGCACAAGGAAGCAGAATATCAAAAAAAGTGCTCATGCACTTGAATAGGAACACACATACTTACATTAAGATTCCACATCAAAATTTTCATAAAAGTGCTGATAAATCAATTTTTTCGAAATTTTCTGAAATTCTCAAAAGT
>MQRK01246718.1:5060-23967 GCA_001938485.1 Girardia tigrina
GAATCAATAGAAGTGTCAACAAGTGCGAGATCATCCGCATAAGCAAGTCTATTTACAAAAAATTTGATCCCGTCCTCATCAACAAATTCAACTCCACCTCCAAGACCCGTTGCGATTGCTCTTTTAATTACTAAGTCAAAAACCATGTTAAATAAAATAGGTCCCATAACGCACCCTTGGCGAACTCCTCTATGCATAATAAAGGAGCTATTATCGTCCAAAATACCCTCGAAATTTTCATGGAAGTATTTAATTATTCTAATTATATTTTGAGGCACGTGGAAAGTCTCCAAGGCGTTCCTTAAGGCACACCTACTGACACTATCAAAGGCCTTTTCAAGGTCAACAAAAGCAACGAATACTCTTTGGTTTCTGTATCTTCCCTCCTCTTGAATCTTGTTTAGTATGTGAACTGCTTGTTGTGTCCCGCGGTTTGGTCTAAAACCAAATTGCCAAGGATCTGCATACAGTTCGAAGATAACCTGCAATCTGTTAGCAATTACCCTAGCCATGATTTTTCCAGCAACGTCGAGTAGGAATATTTTCTATATACTAAAACAAGTAGAAAATTTTCAATTACTTTTACCCAAAGATTCGACTTTATTACTTTTTAAATTTAAAATCTTAGATTATAATTAAAAAAAGATTTTGTTATATTAATGATCATAAATTTTCTTCGTCAAACTAATAATAAAACTGCTTATAGATAAACACAACCTTATTAAACTCTTACAAATATTACGTAAATCAATATGAACACACTGAGTTTATGAAATTTTGTTTTAATTTTGTAATTTTATGAAAATTACAGGGAAGATCCCCTGTAATTATTAGGATCGGATCGAGATCCTTTCCCTTTATAGATGAGCACAACTTTTGCAACCTTCCATGAGGAAGGGAAGTTTTGAGAGTCACCGCCCCATATTATCGCAAAATCAGCAGTAAGTTTACTGATTAAGGATTGTTGACCAATTTTGAATAGTTCTCCGAAGAGACCATTCAGGCCTGGGGCTTTCTTTCCTTTCAGCTGATGTACAGCTAACGCAACCTCAATCTCAGAAGGACTGTAGTCTAGATTTTCCTGGAATACAGGTATCAGTGGTGGGTCCAATGTCGAGACATTCATCCCATCCCTTAGAGCAAAAACTCTCTGAAAGTGATCCAGTACGATCGCCCTCGGGATATTTTCCCTCAACGTCAGGAGGGTTGTTCTCGCAGGCTTTTCCCCGCCTAGAAGCCGAAGCTCCCGGCAAATCTCCGATTTACGGAAATTCAGGGAGGAACTATCATCGTTCAGTTGTCTGCAGAGATTAGATATCCTTTGGCGTTTCCATGTACTGACGGAACTAGAAACGTTCAATCTACTCCTTTTCCAAGTTTCGTAGTTTGTTTGAGTGCGGGATCCAATGAACTTTCTATAGCATTTATCTCGGAGAGATAATAGCCGGGTTAAGTCATCGAGGTGCTCTGTCAACCATCTTTTATGCAGCGGGGTAAATGAGCTAAATTTGTACGGTGCTATACATTCCTTCATAAGAAGTTCTGTGTTCGACCATCCAGGCAAACTCTCATTTAATCCCCTCGCGAGATTTTGTCCCACTTCTTCCTTATTCGACATCACCAAATCCCGATTAATCGGTATTTGGCGCGCTGAGGGAACGACCCGAACCTTGGGAGCAAGTGGCAGTTTTAATGACAACACCACACAGTCATGGTCTGAGCCGCACGAATGTCCACGGTGAGTTTTTACATTCACCACTTGATTCATGTGAGAACCGTCCATCAGAAAGAAATCCAATGTTTCCCTCTTTCTCGTCCTCGGATGTGTCCACGATGTTGCGTCACATATGTTCCGATGACGAAAAAAGGTGTTCAGAATTCTCAAGTTTAGACTATCTGCAAGAGCTGTCAGTCGATACCCATTTTCAGAGGTATCGGTACCCGTGGTAAATGGTCCCAGTGCCCTCGTGACCATACTTACGCTCCTCCGTAACCGACAGTTAAAGTCTCCCGCGACTATAACCTTCGCGCCAGTACGGGATGCAGATAGCTCGGCTTTTTCGATGGTATTATGTAGAATCGTGTAGAAGTTATCCTTTGATTTTATATCACAACTGGAGTCCGTAGGACTATAACAGCCAATTATGATCAGATTTGCCCTAACGATATGTGCTCTAAAAATTCGGTCAGATATTGGTTCAAAATTTACAGACTCATTCCTCCTGACCACTAGTCCCACACCGCCAAGCCGAATAGTTCCCATATCAGGTCCACTGTTATATAGAGCCAGATTTAAGAAGTCTTCGGTATTTTGCCCCCAGCGGTGTGTTTCCGTTAAAACTAAAGCTAAGAGGTTCAAGTCCATAAATAGAGAGTCAATACTTAGTAGTTTAACATCATCTAATCCGCGTACATTCCACAAACCCAACTTGTGTTCTCTTGGGACGATTCCCGTCGTCCCGACCGGGCCAAGCACACTTTTACCCAAGTCCAAAAAATCCCCCGTTTTTTTATTTATTATTGAGAACGTTGCTGGTTTATGACGGAAACACTGGCTTGCAGGGCCATTGTGAATCCCATTTGGGTGCTGGTTGGTCACGACCCTTCGGCACACCCCGTGACCTCTTATGATCGAAAACGTACAAACGAACCATTTTATATCGACCTGTTCTAAACAGGAGCGGGAACTTCTTCTCAAAGAGATAGGTGATCTGTTGATACGTCAGACCTTCAGATACCTAGCTCGGCACCGAAATGCTTTTCAGAAAACCATATGATTTTCTACTCAAAAGGGGAGCGGGTATTGTTTATGGAGTTACATCAGTGACGTAAGTTCCATATGAACAGAAGATACTACATGAGTGCGGTGATCCTCCGTTACTGTTACTAGTCCACTCCCCCGGAATACAGATATCCCTATGTATCAGACCACATCTACAGACAACAAAAGACTAGAGTGTGTACAATATTATATCAAATGTCTAGTGAACTTCAGTACACTTCACTTGCGTACATCCACCAGACTACACTTTCATCCTCCATCATCCGCAGAAGTAGGTCCAACAAGGGAACACTGACTCCTGGGGGGGCAAGATATCGACTAACACGTAGATGCATTCCCTCCATCTAGCATAATTCCTCCTTCAAAACCATTGGTTACTTACTGGTGTACAATAGAGCCCACCAGGCGACTCCAGCAAGCAACATTGTATATGAGTTCGGTACTAGGGCATAGAAATTACAGAGAGTTCAAGTTGTAGGATTTTGTGCTGCCATACCGTTGGATTCTTTAGGTGTTCTTAAAAAAATCAAATGTCCAATGAATGTCGCCTTTAACAGTGACTCAGTTAAAATGCCGGTAGTAAACTAGCACTGATTATTCAGTACTTTCACATATCAAGCGTTTACTACCTACTGCTAAGCTATGCTGTGTGATTGTTTCCGGCAGTGACTCAGTTAAAATACCGGTAACAACTAGTACTAAAAGCTTAGCACCATCACATATCAATTGTTGTAACTTACTACCGTTCGCACTCACACAGACATAGTACAACATTCACTGGGACCACACCATCAGTTTCCAGGGTATATTAGTCCTTCCCCAGTATTAGAATTTATCCGATATCTTGAATACCATACCGTGAGGTAGGTATCGTATCCATTCCAAATAGTGTTAAAGAACATTTCAAAGTGCTAGGGAGATACGACAAAACATTTAAAGGTATCACCTTCGCCACTCCTGGAACAATTTGGATACTGTTGTGCTTTTCGAATCGCGGATACAGATCTTAAGAGATTTTAAACCTTCGTACTGCAACCATGCTTCCTTGAATTTCCAGAGAATAGCATCACAGATCTGGTCTATATTACTTTGAAGTGAATCTGTGATTGAACACAGTTTCACCTAATGATAGGATGAGCCGTAGTAATATTCTGTCAATCCATTTTCCTTCTGAACAAGAAAATTTGCACGGTGAAAAAAAAAACCGCAGTAGCCCGGTCATATGCATGCTCCTACTTTGATCTAGTGGACCACATATCAAGTGCCTTTCGGCTGTCCAGGTCGATCAGTGTAATGAATGTGCTTTACCTCCCTAACTGTAGATTTCCACCCGACATCTATCCTTAGATATCTTCGTCCTTCTTATTTTTTAAGTGGATTAGGGCCTGTCCACTAACGTTTTAACGTCATTTATGGCCGTTGTTATAGCGTCATGCGTTCCAAAGGTACTAACATAACTCTCCGCCAGCACATGCACGGAGGATTTTTTGATGTACTGGTACCTCTAAATACTTTCGATCAGTATTTACATCCGTAACCTCAAGCTTTTCAATGTTGGTCTCTTACATACTTTCGGCACTGCGTGCAATGTGGTTCCTCAAGTTTGTATTTGACCTCTAATGATCTGCTATCAGCAATAGGTTGTAGCGACGGGCGGTGTGTATAAATGGCAGGGACTAATTCAATACAATTAATATGTATTTACTAGAAACTTCTCGCTAGAGAGTGTACTCTCTTATCGCACGGCAACTTTGAAAGTTGTCATCATAGCTACAATCAGTAGTAGGGGACAGCGTCACAGACCTGTATACAATACCAGTTATAGACCCGCGATTAAACACGGGTTCTTTTAGGTAATCTGTCAATCCATCCTCTTTCCGATGTTAAAATAACTCTTTTACTACTATAGGTAGCTTTGTTCCTTGTGGTGCCATTCCGTCAATTCCATTAGTTTCAGCTTTATCTATTATCGAACTGTCTATATGCCTTATGGCACAAGCAAGTTTATTTGCGACTTTTCGACAATGTAGACAAAGGATCGTTCCGGATATTTCCAGAGTATATTAATATGCCACGAGAGAGTCTAACTGTGAAACACATTTCAAGCACAGTCAGTAATTCACTCAGGCGAGGGTTTTTATTCAATCGCGTATCTAGAGCTTGTAATGCAGTAGATGACAGTACTTCCAGTTCGGTTTCGTAGAAACAAATATCAGCAAAATTGCCAATATATCAGACATTTAAAAATCCTGGGCTCTTCCATCATGAAAATTGCAGTCCCCAAAACAAAACTGCGGTTATTACCAATCCCATAATATATCACAACAATTTCTGCATCCCTCAAGTCTCAAACAATGTCGCCATCAGTAAACTTGGCCGGTGAGAGACTCCGTACGAGCCAGCATACTCCGACTTCCATTTAAAGACCGTACAATGCATCCTCAAGAGTTCCACAGATGACTAAATGTGTTCTATCATTTTGCAAAGATCGACATAATCGTACGCCAAATAATAATTTCTGACCAAGAGTAATCGCAACTGACATATAATAAGACAATTCAAAATGCCAGTAGTTGATTAATCTCAGTTCAATATAGAACTATTTAGCTGATCCGCATATAACTTCAGCCGTTAGAAACACACTGGGCGGTCCAGTATCGAAATCAGATTATTCTAACGTTGTCCAGGGCATACCCGAGAAAAAGTGGCGCATAAACATTTCAACAGCCACTTGAATCTCTTCGTGGAGGTATTATATGCGCGGGTGAGTTCCATGCATTGACAGCGGGCATACAAAAAAACATTTCAAGGTCCACTGCCAATTCGGTATAGCGAGAACTCCCCATGCCCCATCTCTAATGTACGAGTTTTGACACCAGTGACAACTAAATTTATATACCAGATTAGCTTGCAATGCACAAACTGTTTTCGATTTATTAGAGAGGAAACTTTGAACTTGGGATATGACAGAGACTACTTTGGCACTACTTACAAATACGAATACTTCTACAAATACGAATTGGACTTAAAAGCTCTAAATCCTTCAGAATATGGAATTTTAATGATTTATTTGTATTCTTCAGTATTTTCTTCTTTTACTTGTTTCTTAACTCGTGTATCTGTACATAATTTGTCTAGTGTAACCATAATGTTGTGTTCTATTTGCTTGTTTGTATATATATTGTCCCTCAAGCACCCTCTAAAAATATTTAAATCCTGATTTGCAATTTCGAAATTGGACAAGAAATTCCAAACTCTGTGAACAAGGTCTTTTATCATACCCTCTCTTTATTTTTCCCCACAAAAACTCTGTGGTGCAGTGTAAAGACCTGTATCTGTTGCATTTCTGAATAATTCAGTTTTAGAACCTCCTTTCATCCTAGTGACAAGAATGTTCAAAAAGGGAAGTTTATTATTTACTTCCAATTCTGTGGTAAATTTAATATTAGGATGAAGACCATAAATAAATGTTAGGTATGGTTCTATGGGGGATTGATTTCTGAAATTGTAGGACACATTCCAACAAATATGAATAAAAAAATTAACTTTTGATAATTAATATGTAAACTAATTTAAGACGTAAAAGATTTACAGAGTTACGCAAAATAAACTCCAAGGTACTTTTCTATTGGATCTTTTTATCCACCTACTTTTTTATAGGTAAAGTATACATTTTTAGAATCCTGAGCGTCGCCAAATTCTGATGGTATATAAAAAAAATAAAAAAAATTAAAAATTAAAAAAAATTTTTGAGACGAAAAATTTAACAAGCGTTTTTTTAAATGAACTTAGAAAGTTTTACCCTAAAATTTGATTCAAATGACGTATACGGATCAGCAAAAAGCTCATCTCGTTTTGATGCTTGTTGAGGAAGCCTATGATTATGCACAGCTCAAAACTCGATTCCGAAGTGAAACAAGAAATGGTCGAGCAAAGATTCCGGAAAAAAGAGTCATTGTAAAATGGATTGACGATTTTCGAGTGACTGGAAGTGTCCATGGAAAGCGTGAAAAGAACTAGCCAAAACGTGTTCGCACCAAAGAAGCCATTGAGGACATCCGTGAACCCTTTACTGCAAATCCTCATCTATCAACTCGACGTAATCCATTTGTTTCAACTGGCGACACTGACAGCAAAGAAGACGATTACGGAACAGTTCGTATGTCACAAAGAAGCTTGCAGCGAATTTTGAAAGAAGACTTACAGATGCGTCCCTATCATTTACAAATGGCTCACGCCTTGGAGGAGACCGACTATGCCGCTCGAATTGAGTTTGCTCGAACCGAATTGTATCGATTGGATGAAGATGCAAACAGACTCAACAATCTTCTTTTTACGGATGAAGCCCACTTTCATTTGGACGGAAGCGTCAATCGTCAAGACTGGATTATGTGGGCCGATAAAAATCCTCATTGGTTTGATGTTCGTCGACTTCATCCTCAAAAATTTACAGTTTTGATGGGAATTGGTGTCGAAGGTGTTGTTGGCCCATACTTTTGGGAGCGACAAGGAAATGAGCGCGGAATCAATGGTCGTTGGATGACTGAATCGTATTATTATTCTATAATACGTTATTCCAGAGCTTCAAACTTGGCCGAATTTCAATTCTCTCATTGAGAAGCATGACGGCGCTCCGCCACACATTCTTGGAGATTTTCTTGAATTGTTGGGTCAACAGTTTTCAAATCGATGGATAGGTCGCAGAACACGGGTGCATCCTGCTCCAGTTACATGGCCACCTCGCTCGCCAGATCTTACAGCATGTGATTATTGGTTGTGGGGCTACATGAAAGGTCGAATTTATCATCGCGAACAACGTCCAAGCACACTCGAAGAGTTGAGAGCAGCGATTGAAGGAGTTGCCAATGAAATCCGTGGAGACCGCGCACTTCGTGAACGCGTTGTGGCCGACTACAGACGACGTTTGCATGAATGTTTTCTTAGAGATGGAGGACAAGTTGAAATTCGATAACTGTTGTTATGCTTTTATGGAATAAAAAGCTTGTTAAATTTTTCGTCTCAAAATTTTTTTTTAATTTTTGATGCTTTTTTTCCATTTTTTATATACCATCAGAATTTGGCGACGCTCAGGATTCTAAAAATGTATACTTTACCTATAAAAAAGTAAGTAGATAAAAAGATCCAATAGAAAAGTACCTTGGAGTTTATTTTGCGTCACCCTGTATACGTAAATAAAAGTCCTAAAAATATGCATGTTGTTTAAACGCTTTTACGAAAGATCAGTCATTTGATTAATAAAGAATTTTACTGCATGTCCACCTTTTTCTTCACTTCACGTCGGGCTATATGATTATTATGGCAATAGCTATTGCTACAAATAAAATTTATTACGAGGTGAAAGCGCCGACTCTAGCTTTTGTCACCATCGGAAATCCGGAGGGAGTTTGGGGTAATTTTGTCAATGTCCCAGGGCCTTATAGTGAACGGAGATTCAAACAATTGAATTGTTTGGGGCACTGCGCACATGAGCGGTGACATGGACCACAATATATTAAGGAATAATAAATATTTTGAATAAAGAACAAAATCAATGTAATGGAAGATATCGAAAACCTGTTTAATTTCACTCTTGTAGAACTTCTGTAAGCCTGATTTATAATCGTCAATAATCTTGAAGCCGTGTTGCAAGAACAATTCATTGGCGATGGCCAATCGAGTCTCGCTATTCTTGCATGGAGTGATGGAACATTTTACAATTAATTCAGAAATACCATAATGAATGTCTTCAGAACACTTACCTAACCTCAGCGCCTGACACAGCTGCGTGGCAGACTGGTTTCTCGTGCCCAATAACAACATGGAAAACGCTGACATTATACTCACAGGAGAATAGAAAATGTTCTTCTCTATAGACACAAAATAAATAATCTTCTTTTAAAATAGACTTACCTTGATTCACAATGAGAAGAGTTCAAAGGTGGAGCCAGGGGGTAATTACCCTACCCCAGGATCCGCCCTTTCCTCTAACCTACCTATAATGAAACAAAAATCTCAAGCTCGGTAGTACCTATTTAATCATTTGTCTGTCGGAAATTTTGATGATTTATAAACATGTTTTGTTGTGGGTTTATCTAGTACAGCGTTTTACATTAAAATCTGTCTTTTTTGAATCAATATTCTTATTTTTGAATCAAATTACCCCACCCCTAGAATCTTAAATTTAAACATAGAACATTATAGTGGGATTGAGGGCTTTTACAAAGAAAACTAAAATTTTATTGGTTCCATAATTGTTTAATGATAACTTTCTGAAGATTTTAATAATCTAATGAGCTATAAATCCATATTCTAAAGAATTTATTTTGTTTAGAGACATTATAAGAAAATACACCAAGATTTCATACCAAATGTTTACTCTTACTTAAGTAAAAACTCACAATTCCGTTACATTGTTCTATAGTTATTTATATATTGTGGTGCTACAACGTCTCATTTAAATTCAAAGTTAATCTATGAATTTTATGGTTAATATTTTTTATGTTATTTCTGATTTATACCGATTCGATAACCGCATTAAAGTATTAACACATTCCTACTGGTTACCATGACGCTATTTGTTTCTTTTATGTCAGGATTCAGCCTTTTTTATGAAACTTACATTTCGCTATTTAACGAATAGTGCACAAAATTTTTCGTTTTATATTCGAGCTCTAAAGTCTACTTTTTTTACCCCCCTCGCTTAAGGGAAGTATTGAATTCGAAAAAATTTCCAACTTTCTCAATTTTCAGAAATTTCACCTTTTAAGGTCTGCACAATTTAAAACACGCGTTTATAAAAAATGTCAGTCTGTCTTTCTGTCTGTTAGTCAATTATCTCAAAAAGTATTTATCATAAACAATAACAATAAAATTTAGCATGCAGCCTAAGAATATAAGGACGTTACCAAAATTTTTGGAAGAAATATACAGCGTAAAAAACATTTTGGCCAAAATGCAGTTTTTTGAAATGGAACTGCTCTAATTTATTTTATTTTTAGAAAGTACTTAATAAATGCTGTTTAGAAATAACCTATTTTTATACAGGGTGATCCAAAAGTATGGGGATGGCTCAATATTCCGAAAACTAGAGTTTATATAGTTCAATTTTATTCAAAAGTTGTAGGAAATTAAATGTTATTTTACACGAAGGTATATTTTCTTATACATGGTGTACCAAAAAAATAACATTTTTTTGAATTAGAATGCCATCCATATTTTTGAAAATTTCGAAAATATACTGAACTCTACGAAATTTTCCCTCTATAGACCATATGTCTTTATTCAATTGCAGTCGAATTACAGACAGCTGAATATCATAAAGTGTAATTTATTAATAAATAAATTAATGTAAGAATTTTGATTACCCACTGTGTAGAACGTTAATGATATATCAAACTTATTTTATTTTCCTGTCTAATTTTTTAAAGGTTATTTCACTATAAAGCTACAACTCAAAGCGAGATAAGTACCGTATAAAGGAATTAACTCAATTTTCAAAGTTTATTGTCCGGATATTACATTGTGATCAGAGAACACTAATTGTTGTGTATACCAGTTATTGGCATTTGTGTTGAATAATTACAAAAGAGATATTACCTTAAGGTAAGTATTTATAGTTCTTTAAAATATGATTTTTTTTATTTAGTTTCATAATCATAATTATTCTTTAGAATTTGCGATCATTCACCAAGTCAAACTATTTAGAAATTCTTTTTTGTCAATTAATGCAGTTTAAATTTATAAAACTGTCAAAGAATATTAATTCAATTTTTTATTAAGATATCTTTATATTTGTGTAAATTGTTTAAAGGTGTGTGAGTGTAGATGCATCGACATTTTGTAAAAATTATTTTCCTATCTTTTAATAAAAATCAATGTTCTACTCCTCGGGAACTAACAAACTATGCGTATTACGTAAAGAAAAAGTCAGTTTTTAAGAACAATCTGCATTTCGAACTTCAACGACTATTGAAACAAATAGGCGACACAGTTCAAAACTTACACCATACACCATTATAGAAAGGATTCAATAGAGGAGTTATAAATTGAAAGACATAGACAAGAAACAAATAATCAGAAATGTTGAAAAGTTCAAAATTTTTAAAGAAAAAAGGGAATGTTAGGAATTTTTTATGAAATGTTTTTTTTTTAATTTTCGAAATAATAATTGAATTCAAAGTGTCATTTTAAAATCAAAAAAAATCAAAAACTAAATAAAGTTATATTAACTATGATAAAATTTCGTAAATGTAAATTTAAAAAAACGAAATTAATTAATTGCCAGAAAGTAAAAAAATAAAAAGTCAAATGGATTATTAATACTATAGTTATTTTTAGTATACGGGTTTGAGATTTATGGAGTAAATAGTTCCTCAAAAGTAAAAAAATTAGTGAATTTAATTTCGATTAAATTTGTTTAAATAAAATGTATTAGACAATTTTTTGTAGAGAAATAAAATTTGAAAAAGTGATGTCGGCTTCTAATATCGATAGCGTAGAAGATGTTCCAAAAACATCTAACATGGCGGCCTTGGCCAAGAGTTCGGACCAGTTGATCTCCAGATTAATTCCGGAGCACTTCAAACGGGAAATGATGTGGAAATATTTATTGCAAGTTGCAATAGATATTTTAAAGCAGCGGGCATTCCCGAAAGCCTTAAAGAGACACTGGTGTGACCATACTTTCGCGGGAATTACTTCCAGTATATGAAATCACGAAACCATCAGAGAAAGGGTTCGAGAACAGATTGCGGGAAGCATTCCAAAAGAGACGATCTCAGATGGAAGTCCTAAGAGAAGCTGCAGAGTTTTGTAGAACTACAGAGATAACAGCTGAATTCTTTGCTAAAGCAAGGAAAATGACTGAGACAATCGCCTTCCAATGGACCGTCGATGAAATAGAAAAGTGCCCGTTGTTAAATTGGAACAACGATAGTGAAACGAATAAAGAAATAAAAATGAGGGATATTCAAGAGAAGGAAGAGATAAAAAAATTATCAAAAAGATGGACGAAGTGAAGTCGGAGATGAACCAAGTCAGTGCAGTAAGACCATCTTATGCTAGCGCGGTTCAGCAGGACAATCTGTTCAAAAATCGAATTCCCTCAGGAAAGGGACCGAAAAGAGAACAGAGAACCTGCTGGAATTGCAACGAATTGGTTCATGTAAGATCCCAATGTCAGGAGAAATGGGAAGTGACTTGTTTCGGATGTGGTCAAAAGGGTCACATCAGACGAGAATATCAAAGATGTCAAGGACTGGATCACAGAGCAGAGGAATGTAATACGAAGTTGAGAGAGAATTCCCTCAAGTATAAAAACCATGGAAGATAATGGTATGGAAAAACCTATGAACAAAAGCAATTTCAAAGGAACGACAGAATGAAGGGTGGACTGAGAACAGACGAAGAGCAAATCAATATTCAGATGACTACAGACGAGGTATAGCGAGAGGACTCCAGCTGGCTGCGCTAGAAATGATACAGAAAAAATAATAAATAAAAATAATAATAATAAAAATAAAAAAATACAGAACATCAGAGAAAAAACGAAGAGAGCCAAGTCGACGAGGAACCGATTTTAGCGATCGAGTAAGTTTTGTAAATCTTAAACCGGATTGTAAGAGTAGTATATATGATTATTATAGTAAAAGTCTTAATAAAAACATTAACTATATAACAGATGATAAAATTATGAATATAAATAATCCATTAGTAAAAAATAACATTGTGAAATAAATGCGACAGTGTAAAATAAATAAAAACGTAGACATTGATGAAAAGATGAAGACAGAGAATAATATTTACGACCCCCAAGAATTGAAGGAGAAAATAATACGTTGGATGAAGAGTACATGGGCAGAGAATCAAGTACAAGAAACAAATAGGATTATGACCTTAGAAAACAGACAGCAGAAGTATGATAGTCTCCATGGATGACCGAGTATAATAGTAATTATAGAAGGAAAAGAAATCGAATGTTTAATAGACACCGGAGCGGTTATGAACGTGATAACTGGAGAATTGGCAAGAAATTTTAAGAATTCTACGATGTATAGTACAAATCAGAGAATGACAGCAGCTAACGGTGCACAGATGAATGTTTTGGGAGAAGTTGATGTAATTTGTAGTGTATGTCAGACTTATAGGAAGATAAGCTTAATAGTTGTAGAACAATTAAGACCGCAGATGATAGGAGGCGTACCGTTACAAAGGAGTTTCGGTATAGGACTTAGCTGGTTAATGGAAATGGAAGAAAGAAATGAAGAGTTTCAGAGGATACACATGATGTACGAGTTAGAGTAGCAAAGGAACAGATAGAAATGGGCGGAAGAAAGGAGTTATAAAGGAGTTATTCACACGATACAGGAAGATATTCATGGCAAATGAATGGGATATCAGAAGAAGAGACATTATCAAACACGAGATAAAAACAAAAGGTAAACCGTTAAACATCAAACCAAGGAGCAACTGGAGCATTAACAATCTAAATTAGATGAAGCCATCAAAAACTTGAAAGAAAATTAAATGCAAGTGCAAATCTATGATAATTGTTTCATGATAAATTAATTTGGTAAATAACAATTTTATATACAAGTAATAATGAATAATCTTTTAGATGAACCTGTTGTCGATATAAAAATACCTTACGATAAAGAGAAACCCCAATGAAAACATGTCTCGGAGCACTCGAACAGAGGGTTGAATACATCAGTTTGACAAAGCATGAGGGGCGCACGCATGGAGAAAACAAATGATCAGATAACGATAGTAATATTCCAAGACATACAGAGAACTCACATTTGTAAATAATGTACAAAATAGTTAAAATGATGATTTTCGTTTTAGAAATAAGTCAAGTGCAATGCGTTAACAGAAAAGGAGGCATAATACGAAAATCATCCCTGAGCGGCGCTGAGCTAGTTGGGGGCCCATAGCCTTTCTCAACTGAGTAGAAACCGATGGCATTTCAAACCTGGCACTACTAGTTAGATGTCAGGTTTGGCAGATGCGTCCGACAACCTTATAAAATAAATACATAAAATCAAATGAGATGTAGCGGGTTGGAGTTGACCCTTAATAACCCCTGGCGGCTCACGAGCGTTCAAGAATGTTACTGCTCAAAGGGGTCGTGACATAATCAATACATGCCGATTACATGTAACGCAAACCCCGTGCAGTAAGGGTACAGAAATTGATCAATAATGGGACACACCGGTAAGTGAATAGTCACTGAGACAGATGCTACATATGTGGTGTATTTCACTAAATGTTATTACAATAAAACAGGTAGAACAAGATATGGGTCACAAGTGACCACAGAAAGAGGACCGCTACTGACTAAAGCGTCATTGAGCGTCCATAGATTGGATTCGTTCCAGGATTGAGTTGACGGGTTTCTCCGTGGAACTCGAGCAGGGGTTGAAACAGAAAATGTTATGTTTCGCCCAAGTCGACGAGGAGTGCTTGATATTGGATATCACGCATCTTCTTCACAGGCTATTGATTGCAACATCTGATAGTTTGAGATCTTTGAGCACATCGTCATTCTTCTTTGGCCAGGAACCGAGACAGCCAACAACAATCGCCGACAACAATTCCAGCCCGGAAATTTGGCTTTGGCTTCGACTTCCAAGGACTCGTATTTCGTCTCGTTGAGCTCCTTGGCTGACTTGAGATTTTCGGTGTCATCGTACGGTGTCTTGATCAGCTATAGAGTTCTGCCTCCAGTGTTTTTGGCTTGAATATCAATTCTTCTGCTCGTAGATGAAAAATCACTTTGTTCGTCATTCTTGATCTCATAGTAGGGCATTTCGAAATCTATAGCCTCAATAACCAAGTCAACCACATGTTACGGTCCAGAACCCATTAGGAAATTTATTACTGGAAATATTAAACCCATTATAAAATTTGTTACCGAAAATATTACTAAAACAACACAAAAAAGAAGAAAGACACAACAACAACTAAAACAACACAAAAACGAAGAAAGACCAGTTAAGCAGAATACATTTATTTAAATTCAAAAGAAACGAAAAGATAACAAAGTTTTGATAACAGATTGAGGCCCCGATGACGTGGAACGAGTTCGGAACCCTGAAAGAGAAATAATTAATTAAAAACGACCCAAAAATTAACAAAGTTACCTCCAAAGCCATCCGTTGTAGTCAGGAGGTCATCCGACCCTCTCCTGAGAGATTATCGCACGATCGATCCATTTTCGTAACCCGCAGATTGTTGAGACCCTTCCGAACAGAGTTATTGCCCTCGAAAAACAAAGAAAATTAGAAGAATTAATTAATTGAAACAAAGCCCAATTAAAAAAAACTCACCATGAGTCAGGCCCACAAAGCAAAAATATCATCACGCGATGAATAGTCATCGCTGACGCAGCCGCATACAGGTCCCAGAGTTCGAAGGTGTGCCATGACACACAGGCGAAGTTCCTATAATAAAATGAAATTTTCTAAAATTTTAAAAATTTACGAAGACACACTTACCCGGATTGACCAATCAACATTAGAGAAAAACCCAGATAGTGGGTTGACACGGGCCGATTGGTCCAAACTGAAAGGAAGGGTGTCCCTCCAGCCCTATAAATACGATAAGCATTTCGTCATTAGTGACACACAATTTTAGGCACAAATTTAACAACGATAAAAAAACAAAATTTTAACATAACAATTTTGAACAAACTATTTGCACTACTTTAAATACCTTTTGACGACAACGAGTACCAGAGGCGTACGTGACACGAAGAAAAACAAACAACTGAAGGAAAGAGCACCGAACGAGAAGAAGAAACAGAACGCGAACCGAGATTGAACAAGGACAGCGGAATCCACGAATATCCCGCTGTAACCAACCAACGGTTTACGATAACACTTCATCCGAGTGACGCGCCGACGAGAAAGAGGACCAAACGACCGAGACATTTGACCGGCTCCCGACTTGCGAATTTAATTGTAAATTTTAATTATTATGTTTGATTGTGGGTCACTAATTTTTAATAAACATATTGAATAATATTTTTGCAGTTTTACATTTCATTTTACTTTATTTTACTTTTGTTATTTATCACAGTTATTTAGGAAGTTTATTAATGAATAGTAAATGTAAAACTCACTCTTTGTTCTCTAACTGCTACTTATACTGTCGGACAAAGAGCGAGTTTTAACAAACAACTTTAGTTATTTAGGTTTATCTGAATAACCAAGATAATAAAAAGAATTCAATGTTGAATGAATGATTGAACAAGCTGGTCAAACTACGCAGTGTTAAATGTCGTTTGAGCAACTTGTCCAAACGTAGTGATAAAAACTTATGAGTTATGAGTGAATAACCAAAAAAAGGTCAACAAACAAATTTTTAATTATCAATAAAAAAATAACCGTTCGTAATTGTGACAAATTCAGATCAGTTCGGAAACAATGACTATGAATTTTTATCGTTCGTAATCGAGACAAATTCAAATTAGTTCGGAAACGATGACTATAAATTTTTATCGTTCGTAGTTGAGACAAACTCAAATAAGTTCGGAAGCAATGACTATAAAACGGTACGATTGCGAAATAAATCTATTCTTCAAATAAATGATAGATGGTAAATGAAAACGTCAAGTATCAAATATTCGTCAGGTAAGTCAGTAATTCTTTTTAAAATAAATTATATCTAATTTATGATCATCAATATTTTCGAATTCAAATCCTTCGATTTTTTTTGAAATTTGAAATTATATAATTATATAATAATTTATTTTGCTTTTTCTGATTTCTTTTTTTCTTTTTGTAGTTGATTAAATATACTTTCTTGGACAAAATTCTTTTTCTTTCTCTTTCAATTTTTTTAATTCTCCAAAGCAAACACAGCCATAATTCTTTCAATAAATCTTCGTCTTTCTTAACAAATAAAAAAACTTCTTTCACACCCACAGACATAAGAATCGTAAAAAATATAAAAAGGAAAGTAAAAAAAATAAAACGCAAGAAATTACACACCACATCAAAAAATAAACATTAACATCCACGATGATTATTACAAAAATAAAAATATGGTACAAGTAAAAAATAAAAAAGACTAATTAAATGAACACACACAGAATAGACAAGCATGCTTGAAGAACAACACAATCACACTCCTCACACACAGGACCAAATACGAATGATATCAAAAATATACAGAAAATTCAGGAAAGGAACTGGTGAGAGAAATTCACAGTAAATACTTATTTTCCGAGTAAATTAGTCAGTCGCCCCGCCGCCGTCGCCTTCGACTATGCCCCGAGATAATTTACGATCGAACACGCAGTGGAAGAATGTAGGGAATCATGCAGACCCAATAATTGTTAATGGGATTTCTATATCGATGGAATCATTTGTTAGGGAAGGTTGCGTCGAGGCACTTCTCGTTACCGCGGAGCCGCGAGCCCACCCGGATCGGGCAACATAAGGTATCGAGACAAAATTCTCTTTTCATTATTATGTGTTACATTATAAATATAACTTTATGAGTATGAATTTTATTTTTATACCTTTTAGCAGACCAAGTTGATTTGTTCTATGTTGGTTTGGAATTTGACCTAGGATTTAGATTTTAATTTAGGGTTTTGATTTTAGTAATAGGCATCTCGATTATTCGATCGAAAACGAGATTAGAAATTTATTTTCAGAAGTAATGCGGGATAGAGAGCGGACGAAGTTATACGCGCGATAAAAAATGATAAAAAAATTTATAGACTTACTGTAGGCTAGAGATTTATTTTATCTCGCAAAAGGCGTCTGAAACTTCGGTTTCGAAAGTTAAATTCGAGCGACCTTCGATCAGAAATAATTTACATTATTAAAACAAGAAAAAATTTTTTTTGTCAGATTTATTGGTTTTGGAGATAAATAATTCCATAGATAAGAGTTTTTTAACTTAATGATAAGAATTTAATGAAATACGTAATAATAGTACGAATAATACGAATTAATGAAATAAGCAATAATAATAAGAATGATAAGAATTTAATGAAGTTAACGTTTTATAAATAGAAAAATAAGTACAAAACTTACCGGAATTTTATCGTTATAAAGATTTTATTTTTAACCTTATATGAATTTTTGTATGTTAGAGTGAGACTGTTATCAGTTCTAGCGTTAATTCGAGTAGCGAATTATTTTAGTTATGAAATAGGTTAGTCTGAAGAATCAATTTAATGGAAGTTTTATTTGATAATAGCCTAATTGTTTGGTTGATTAATTCATTCTGTTGATTAAAGTTCTCAATCTAGTTTTACGATTCTAAATTAAGTGATAATTTTATTCATTTCATGATGATTTTTTAATGACATTTACAAGGTGTTAATAACTCTGATGATGAAAATTTATTCCATAATTAGGATTTTACGTTAAGTTTAACTATTATTCTTTCAAATAGGCATTATTTTGACTCCACTACCGGTTATAAAAACTTATAGATACTTGTCGATACTATGATGAAAACGAATATCGTTAGAAAAGTTGTCCAGGAATCCTTCGACACTTTATAATACACGAGCCGTTTGAACGAAATTATGGGAAACCGTATTTAATAAGTAAGGGACTCTACTGACAGTAACGTTTTAAATTATTTTGAACGAATTATCACATTCTACTAAGGGCTAATAATTGATAGATCAATATCGGACCTTTGAACCAATTTAGGTGGCGAACCCTTGGTCGCGAAATAAATCCATGTCATAATAATACTTTACGATACAGTGACACCTTTAAGTCCTAATATTGATATAGGAATACGTAGTACATGCTACATACCCCGAACGACGCTTTGCTAGGCAGTGGGCCCATAGCTCAACCCATCTATATTAGAACCCGATGGCCCTTCAGACTCGGCACTGCCAGGCAGATGTCGAGCGAGAAGAAGCGTCAGTAGGGGAAAAATGAGAGTTCTGGACCACCCCCCAGGGGGGGCGGTAGTCCTTAGTTACCGTGGTTGCCATGGCAACGGTCGCGGTTACCATGGCAACGGCCGCGGTTACCATGGCAACGGTCGCGATCACCATAGCAACGGTCGCGGTTACCATGGCAACGGTCGCGATCACCTTGGCAACGTTTCCGATTGGCCGCCGGGCCCCCTAGCAACGGTCGC
>MQRK01246720.1:0-11570 GCA_001938485.1 Girardia tigrina
TTAAATATTTTAAAGTGTTATCGCAATTATAGAAGTAAAAAAAAGCAAATATGAATATTTATATGTATTTTTATCTATATCGGTTTAAGATTTATGAAATAAATAGTTTCTCAAAAAAATAAATGTGTTTAAATATTAGATTTAAACATTTTTTGTGGTATAATAAAAGTTTTAATGTCTGATATTAATAATTCTGACGAGTTTCCAAGAACCTCTAATAATCGTATATGTATATTTATATATCATAATATATATAATATTTATATATCATAATATTTATATATCGTATATATATATATCATAATTTCGTTATTATCGATCGAAAAAATCAAATACGATTCGCAATTGTATCCGGAACAACTGTAGATTTTCCACTCTTCTGATAATCCCATAATCTTTGAATGCCTGTTAAAATCAGGAATTCATTTAATTTGTGCTTGCATCCATCAAATGTTTCTAGGCGTTTGATATTTTGAGTCACTTGTGTGAAATCGCCATGTTAAGAGAACTCACACATATGATAAAACATTTATTATATTCACAATTTGGATCATCTCTATGAGAATCCAAAATATTGCTTTTGCAAAATTGCTTTAATAAAATTAATAAAATCATTTAAAATTTGCAATCATAATAAATTAAAATGCTGAATATTACATCTAAGTTTGGATAAACTAGTTTTACATTGTGAGGCTTTGGCGCACTCTTAAAATTTTTGAATATTTCAAATAAGCGAAAATCTAAAATCAAAAGTTCTTAAAAAGAATTAACGGATATCATCATATAGTATGACTCATACTGTTAAATAATATTACTAAAAACATTTTAATTTAGTCATACTATTTGATGTTTTCAAAAAAATTTTAAATAAAATTAACAAAATAAAATTGTTAAAATTTATTACTTCATTCATCAACAATATCAAAAACGTCAAGTTCATACTCTTCATCAACAAATTCTGATGTGATAGATTTCTCACAAAATCTTTCACCGTAAACGTTATGTTTCTAAATGTACCAGTCTTTATAATTACTTGATATTTCAACCGATATAATTGAATTACTAATGTTTGAAATTGAAAAATTGTTCTAATCATCACATACCAACGAATTAATAATGTTTCTGTTCAAGGGTTTTGGATTGACATTTTTGTATATTCAACTAAAGAAGAATGTTTCTACTCATTAATCAATAAAAAATTGTCTTTGAATTCTCTGAAAATACTAATATCTCAGACTTGTAAATAAGGAGTCAATCCACCCGGAATTACAATCATTTCAATATTTCTTTTTCTACGATGTTCTGTAACTTTATTGGATATGTGAGTACGACATGAGTCCCATATTATCGCTTTTTTTCGGATTCTGTATCAAAAAGCAGAAATATCATATTTATCCAAAATATTATGAGATCTGGAGATATCTATGCTTTTTCTTGAAAAATCGACAGAACACCATTACATCTTTGTATTTCTTTTAAATTTTTTTCCTTTTATGAATTACCAACGGCATTGTTATTTTCCCATTTGCCAAACAGACAAAGCCGCAGTTAATCACAGACGAAATCCCCGTTGACTTCATTATAACATGTTTCCTTCCCAATAAATAAATCGTCTTTATTCGAGCATCTTCAAAATAAACTACTGTTTCATCCATTAGTAATGTTTTGGATAAATCTAGAGATTTAATTTTTGTTGTAAATAATTCATATAAATATAGGCTCGATCTATCAACACGTCATCAGTCAATGTTGTGAAATTTGTTATTCGTCTTAGAGAAAGACCATTTCTGACCATAAAATCCGATATCCATGGGTCAGCTGCTTTTATATCAATATTGTTTTCTACTCCCAACATTCTTTCCCGATCTGCTATATACGTTCTAGTGACTTTTATTTTTCTTGTTCTAAGCTCAATAATCTCATCCAACAATATTTCTTCAAGAGATCAGAGCATCGTCTTTCTTCCAGCACCAGCAACTCTCAGCATTGACAAAGATTGTTTTTTGATGTAGTCTCGATTTTTAAACCATCCTTGAAACATGGATTGGCTGTAATAAAAGTCATTTCCTTCACTAAAATATTTTTTCTTTATAACAAGAATTTCCATTTTATATGAAAGCTATCACTTCTTTTTCAAAGGCAATTTTGTAAAACCATTTACTCATTTTATTGGGGTTAGGTTAAAAATAATAAAGGAAAATTTAAACTAATAACCATTTTCTTAAATTACAAAAATAAAACACTTAAAAATTACAAAAATAAACGGTCAAATAATCATACTATTTGATTAGCCATATTATTAAATAGTATGACTAAAAAATTTTCTATTAAGTCATACTATTTCATTAGTCATACTATTTGATTATGTCATATTATTTGATGATATCCGTTATAATTAAAAAGATCTTTAATTAATCTTAAAAAGTAAAATAAATAAATTAATGAAATTTTATTTGCTAAAAATGTTATTTTTAATACAGATAAATATTTTAAACATTAAAGCCATTTGAAAATGTTGTAAATTTAAAATTATTTGATAAATAATTATTTTTTTAAAATACTTGATATTTTTAAAAATAAAACAGCCATTAAAAAATTTTATAATTAATATATATATATATATATATTTATAATTAAAACTAAAATTTATATATTTATATTTATAATAAAATTCTGATATCTGATTTTGTACAAATAAGAAAATATTGTTCCTCATAAATTTGTTTGGAAATAGTTAATTGTAATAGAAATAAATATTTGGAGTTATGATTACTATTCTTGACAAAAATCTCAACACAGATAATAAGAATTAAAATATTAATCATCCATCTAATGAGGATAGATAGAATCGAAAATCAATATATAACATTTAAAGATTCAATCAGCACACAAAACATCAACATTCCAAATATTCTACACAAATAAAATATCATAATTAACATTAAAGTACCTTACCATAGTGATATTGATTCTGCAAAAAAGGAGATAAATTATAATTTTTCCTTTTTAATTTAAATTTGTCACTCTGAAAGTCTGAATATATACTTAAACTTTGACAAATCAGACGTGCGTACGATGCATGAATGAGGTGTGTTTGTGTCTATATTTTGTGTATATGAGGGTTAGAAATTTATTTTCTACAATTATGGACTGAGCTTATATGAGTATATATTTCTCACCTTCTCGATGTGTTCTCGTCGCATTCCTGTTTAACCAACCAAAACTCGAGAAGGGGTACCTCTCAGAAAAGGCTTGCAATTCAAGAATGAGCACCTTAAAATCCATTGCAACGAAATATTTGACAAATATAGAAAACACTGAAGTGGCTCGCAAAACAATAATTGGGGACCGCTCATGTGTCCCCCTACGCGAGTTTCGTGTTTTGGTTTAAAGGTCTTGTTGATGGCAAGAGAGTGGATACGGTGCAGCTGCGGGGCTCCGGTTTTGGGAACGTGAAGACACTGGGACGGAGAGAGAGAGACACAAAAAGAGCTCACATGCTTTGATTCTCTCGATGATCGTCTGACATAATGCTAAAATTGACATAACGCGGTCTCAGTCTGTACACCGTCGGTTATTCTTAACGCTGCTGTTACTTCGCCACTGAAATCTAAGTGATCCGGGGAATCGATTAGATTGATTAAGAATCCTTTCTCATCGGTTTTTTCGTCATCACATAGAGCAACCGGTTTGACGGTTTTGATGCTCGCAAGATTATCTTCGGTCATTTCATTGTAGTTTTGGTCACCCGATTTATACCAATCAATTAGCGTCAAACATTCGTTCAACACGCTTTCGATGTTATTTACAACTTAAAGATTAACAAGTGAAACTGGCGAGTCAAATGACTCCAGATTGTTTTGATATTGTGGTAGTATTCCTAGAGATAAGATTCAATTCTCGCATTTGTTCCCATAGATTTCAGAATAAATTTCCTTTTAACCGAATAGAGAAATTTATTATTGATTTGGTTTGCCAGTTCGTAATATTCGATAACGTTTTTCGATGACAAACATAGTTTTAAAGTTTTAAAAATCGATTCCAGCATTGCATCAAAGATGAATATCAGAGGGATAAGATCATTACATTTAACAATTAATTGGCCGCTATAAATGTACTCCAGGATTGTATCTGTTGTAACGGCATCAGTGAAAGGAAATTGTACTGTTATTTTCTTAGTTTCAGATGAAACTGTGTAGTATTTGTCTAAACATGAGAAGAATTTCGATATAGAAATAAGGCAAATACGATGACAGTATAATTCGATTCCTCCAGCTTCAATAATAAAGTCCCAAGATCGACTTGTACATCACAGAATTCGATTCCTCCAGCTTCCATAATAAAGTCCCAAGGTCGACTTGTACATCACAGTCTCTCTATCCATGAAAAAAGCATTTTTCTGTGTTCACGGCAGTCGAATTCATTTTTAAATGGCTCCAAAGAACGAACAGAAGTTTCAACATGTGACATTCTCATAATTGAAATTTTACGTAATTCCAGCATTAAAAAAATCAATTTCAAATTCGATTAATTTTTATTTCATAATATATTATTATTAACAAATTTTCGCCTATTTCCAATATCTACAACTATTTTATTAATTATAGCAAAAATTTTTACTCATTTCTATCAGAAAAATATCAAAACACACAAAATAACGATGCTCTCTAAAAATAAATAAAAAAAACTACACATCACTTTTCTCTCTTTTTTCACTCTTGATAAACAAAGCATGGCCCCTCCCATCGCTCTCCTTAGGAGGATCGAACACTTTCCCATTTTCAGATAGGATCAAACAGATCTGTACATGAAATGTGCGTGGTTTCGATGATGAGAAAGTTTTGAATGTTATAAAAACTTTTGAAAAACTAAATGTTGATGTAGCTATCCTAACGGAAACGTATAAATGGGGCTTCGTGATAGAAAAGTACGATCAGTGGACTCTACAACAGCGGGTCACCAATGGGATAGAAAAGGTAAAGAGAGGTTGGTGTACTGACTAGACTACCTACAATTGATATCGAGTTCGAAGCCTTCTCGGAAAGACTTCAAAGCGAAGATTGGTTCTAACAAAGTGATTATCGGGAGTGTTTATGCACCCACCAACTGTGGATACGGTGACAATGAGAAAACCACTAATCACCGTGGTAATTAAATAGAGGTCAAAGCCAGATAGTTTGGGTTTTTGACGATAATAGGAGGAGACTTCAACTGTCGCATAAACTATGGCGCAGATGATCCAGTACCCAGCACTTGAAAGTTTGCACAGACAATGGGGAAAGATTAGTATTACTGGCCGAGGAGAGATGTATGAAAGTTGTGAACACTTTCTTTTGTCACAATGAATGGAAAAGCACTAACTGGACCCATCCTGTGGCAAAGAAGAGATACCTTCTTGATTAATTCCTAGTTCATGCAAACAACATGGGTAAATTTAAGGATGTTCAATGCAAACATTTTATTGACTGCAACTCTGATCACGATCGCGTAGTTTTGTATCTGAAAAGATACAAAACAGCACGTATGGCTTGGAAACCTAAAACTGGACTGTCTAAAAACGTTCAAAAAGCTCTTGTGATCTTGAATATTTGTCAGTCCAAGTTCAGCGTATCATTGTTGATACTGAATCTGGATGGAATTATGAGGGGTTAGTTTAAATTTGCATTTCGCCAAAATAGTTTATTTTTTTAATTTGAAAATTTAAAAAACGTAAATTAAAAAATTAAAATGTAAAGTAAAAATATCATAAAAATTAAATACTTATTTAAAATATGTTTGCAGTCATAACAATTGATATATTTTAATAAAGGTTATGAAATAAGTTTAAATTAATTTTAAAATAGATAATTAACGGATTAATATTTTAAGAAATAATTTTTTAATAAAAGGCTAATAGTAAATTTAAATTAATTAGTTTTTATGATAAAGTTTTTTAAAAAATGTAAGTATTATTTTAAAGTTAAAATTTTGTAAAATTTTTTTACAAAATGTAAAAATTATTTCAAAGTTTAAAATTTAGCTAACTTTCAAAATTTAATCGAAGAAATTTAACAGATTAATTTTGGGCGAAGTAATTGAATTAACAAGAAATTTGTTTAAATATGTGAATTGTTGATATTAATAAATTTTGTGGTGTTAAATGATGAATTTGATAATAATGAAAGTGGCATAAACGCTACTTACAGAAATAAGACTGAGAAGGTAATTACTAAATCACTGGACAGGTACCGGAGGGTTAAAGGCCCCCTCTCAAAGGAAATGGGTTACAGGAACATAAAACTGAAATGTGTCAGCTCATCAATGAAAGAAATCATAAAAAGCTGAAAGGGACATTGCACCCTTCCTCTAAGAATTTCCAACTCTAGAAAGCAGGGCGGAACAAGGTAAGAAATTCCATTACAAAATGGAAGCTGGAAAGTATGATTGATCTCAGCACTGTGATTGAAGAGTCCATAAACGCCTGCATTTTCGAGAAAAATGGAGCGCACTATCTTGAACTACGTATCTTAGGGAATCCAGAAACAAAGGTACACACGTTGTGTTCGCTGGTACCTTCTGTGTCGAATGAGCTCATGACTGGATTTCGAAGCTCGCCTGCCCGTTACTGATAAGTTTTTTGCGCGAAGCATCGTAAATAGAATCCTACCGGTTATGGAAGAAAAACTAGATACCTGGCAATTTGATTTTAGGCCGAAAAGGGCTATGTAGCAGGCCATTAGTATACTCAGGCGTATACAGGAAGAAGGTCGATATATGAACCAGAAAGTATATGTGATCTTCATTGATTTACAAAAAACATTTGGCAGTGTCCCTCGTGAAGTTCTGTGGGCTTGCCTGAAAAGATTCGGTTTAGCCAACAAAATTCTTTGTCTTATCAAAGAATTTCATGAGCATTTTATTGCGACTTTTGGAAACAGGGATTTTCCCATGGAAAGAAATGTTAGACAAGAATGTGTGATGGGACCTAGTTTATTCAACCTGATCTTTGATGAAGTGATCAAAACGGCTTTACTTAAAGGATTTGACAGAGAAGTCACCCTGATCGATGAGCAAGGCACTGAATTTCAAGGGAACAGACTTAAATAATCAGATGACCTCTGTATCATCGACTCTGTAAAAAGCTGGATGTACTAAGGAGCCTATTTCTGGAGTTTATTTATAATTGTAAGTTTAAAAAAAATTAGTTTGTTTAAAACGAAAAATTAAATAGTTATTAATGACCGCATATTTTTCTTTATGCAATTATTTATTACAATCATTGATATACGATTATCGACTACAATTATTTATTATAATTAATGTCTAAATCAACATCTTTTCCATGGGAAAACATTCGCATCTTTCATCATTCATCAACGAAATTACGATTTGGTCGTAGTAATGATTTCGCACCGATTATCATTCCCCATTGTATCGCTCGTAAAGTCAAATCATCATCGAATTGCAACATCGTCCGACAACCGCTCATTCCCGGCAATCGCTCGACGACGTCAATGAATACGAAATTCAACAACGCCATCAAATTGGCATCGATCGCAATAAAATCGTCTCCTATTGAATTGATTCAACCGTTCAAAGAACAACCGACAATCGGCGAATTGATCCAAATGTATAACAGCATTTAAAATGGAGATCATTCCCGACAATTGTCCATCGTCACTCGATCCAATCGCCAATCCGAAAGCCGAATTCGTCATCGGACAAGACGCGCTCGATCCGGCCGCCTCGCCCATCAAAAAGACGATACAAGCCTTCCATAATTGCTGCACGAAGACAGCTCTAAAGAAAATCAAACATGACAGGATCCCGAATACGAACATGACGATTGGGTTGAGTGGCGCAAGAGTGACTCTAGGCAAATGATGCATAGTATTTTATGAATACAGTTCACGCAAGGGTGTAACTGAGGTTCAAAGAGTTCTAAACTCTGAGATTGTCTCAGGAAATCATAGATTTAGCGGCCGTAGAAAGCAAATGATGAGAGAACGCAATGCTCGATATGTGCTCTGGATATTCAACGATCCGGCAAATTTTGCAGAATATAAGGAAAGTATAATTATATAGTGTATAATGATATAGTATAATTTATATATTGTCTTTTCACTATTGTTTTAGTTTCCAAAAATTAGTTAGTTTACTAAAAATTATGTATGCTAGATATATCCCTGTAGTTGTTTGAATTGTGCAAAATAACATAAACTCTATTTCTGGAAGGATATCTGTCCAATCTTTGTGAGCTTCGTCTTTCATCCATATACTTAAATCATCTTTAATTGTTCTGAATCTTTTCTCTTTAATTCGTTTGGTATTATAGTAATAAAGACTCTAAAAGACTATCTCAGCTTTAAATCTATTCACAGTTTTTTTTATTTTTACATTTATAAGTTTTCTTATGCTAAACAATATCACTCTTACCCCTTCTATGACTTGTTTGTAAATATGACGGACAGTCTCATTACATGGATTATAAACATGGATTATAAACACGTCTAAAAACAAAGTCGAAGGAGCATGTGATTTAATTCAAAGCAAATCTTAAACTTTAAATGACTGAGATATAATTTTAAAATTTAGGTTTATTTGTTGCTTTAAGAATATAATTCTTTAGATGTCTGAATCTTTCAGAATCCTCTCGACTTATCCTCCACATTTCATCCATACGTATTAAAATTATAAAATCTAATAATATTGCTGAACATAAAAAAACTTGTAAATGTAACTTGGAGTATAAATTATTTCAAAAATCTCAGTAAACATTTTAAAATTTATTAGGAGAGGTTGTCGAGTGAAGCTTGTCAATAAAATATCGTGAATCTAAAATCAATGTTCAAATGGCACTCTCAAGCAATTTGTTAAGAGTTTTCGATTAAGTTTATGTAATAGATTGCATGTTCCTCCATTTCACATATACATATGTATAAGCAGTAAATAAGATAATAATCAGTGATCTGAAGATGACGTTAAAACCAACGAAATATATTATCATAAAATATATTTGTAAAAGGCGTTCCTTTTGTTTTTTACAAACATTACGATTATTTTTTAATATATCTATTAAAAAATTATTGTCATTTAACTTTAGTTCACATATCATAATAAAATATATATAATAATAGCGTTTAATCACAATAACATCATCACCATCATAAAGTGTGGCAAAACAACCTTATCGGAAGTATATAAACATCAATTTGCGATGTATTATGAATTATTATCGATTATTAGAAAAGAACAAAAACTAATAATAAATGAAACAATTAGAACATTTCTAAAAAGCATTTCAGATAATTAATGATAAATTAACATCGCAAATAACTGTTTATACTTATGGACAGTGCATTGTACAACCAATATTATGTATCAAAATAGTCAAGTGACGGATTCAACAGAAAGTATAGCTATTGTTTTTATTCGTTGTTGAAATTTTATCAAAATATAAAAAATATAATTTAAAACATTTTTTTATTAAAATTGCATGTGCAATTATACTAAAAGTGTTAGCAAACCATAACAGAGCTTAGCATAGTCTATATAAGCTGCAAAGACACTCTGAGAACAACGCGTAAAATATTTAAACTCACTCCATATATTGGCGACAATTATTTATCAACTCTCCTGAATTTCTGAAGTTTTTTCCGAATTGCTGGCACTCGTACTTACAGAAAATAATAAATAAATCCATGAGATTTGTGTCGGTTTGCTTTGATACTGCTTGACTCAAAAATCGTTTTATCGTAATGACAACTCTATCAAAAATAGTTATAAAATTATCAACATTACCAATTTCTTCTGCTCCTCAACGTGTCTGGCGAACGTCTGTGCCACAATAATCGGAAACACAAGTGAGACTTCCGCATGAATCTTGACCGGATTTGAGATCGATTTGATCTTACCACAGTTAATTGCCTCCTCGGGTGGAGCACCACTCTTACTCGCTTCAAATTCATTTCCGGTGTTAATGTAGACAGAAAAATCGGCGCCATTGCGCATCAAATTGGCATTGGCGATATGGTACTTAATGACGCCTCTTCCGAGGATGATCATACCCGAATGAATCACACTGGTCACCTGGTGATTCATGAGGCTTATATCCTCGACTAGATCCAATCGGAATCCCGGATTGGCGATCGAGTGAAAGTACAGCATGTCTCCAATCGATTTTAATTTAAATTTTTATCTCGCCAGAATAATTTATTATTTTTTTTAATTTAATGGGGTAAAATATTTTAATGTTAATATGCTTATTCAATATTTTAAAATTAAAAATGATATAATTAAACAACTATTAAAAAAATCAAAAACATTTTTAAAAATAAAATATTTTTTAATGTGTTTTTAAATATTTTAAAAAATAAAAAATGAAATAATAAAAGAAAAGCATAAAAAATTAAATATCTATTTAAAACTAAAAAATATATTTTAATTTATCTATTAAATATCTTAAAATTAAAAATGTTAAGAAAACTATAAAATATTAAATATTTATTTATAAATAAAAATATTTTTAATAAGCAATTTTCAATAAATTTTGAAATAAATTTTCAGGATTTTAAAAATTGACTCGAACGAATTTAATAGATTAATTTGTGGCGAGATAATTAAATTAACAGGAAAATTTGTTTTAAATATGTGAATTGTTATATAAATAAATTTTTGTGTTAAAAAATGAACTTGATAATAGATGTTGCAACCACCTCTCACAGTTGTTAAGCCTATAAGATAAATAATATAATACAAAAATAATCTACAAATAATAATACTAGTAATATTTAAATAATGTATATAAATAACTTATTATAAATAAATAAATAATTTTGTACATGATATAATCAAAATGAGAAATTGTAGATTTTAGTTTTTATATAAAAAGTTTTCTTTAAAAATCTTAAAAAACGTTTGCCAATAACTACATGTTCATATTATTTTTATAATATCTTTAATTATATTTCACCATGAATCTGTGTCACATTAGTAACATGTAAAACTGTCCTTTTTTGCAATTTGTGCATAATATTTACTATTTTAAATTAATGTCTTTTTCTACCATTTCAATTGATTTTTTTTAAAAAATTAAATAAATGTTCAATGACGATTTTAAGAGTTAATATACGTATTTTGAAGTTTTTGTATTCATAAAAAAGGCTCATCAAGATATCAGTATATGAAATTTCAGTCTTTTGTATTATTAAAAGGAAGCTTTGATGCTTAAATGAAATTCGGATGGACGTTTTGATTGGAAAACCTGAAGTAGAAAGCGATCATAGTGAGAGAAATCCGGGCCTGGATGGAGAGAGGGACAGGTAGAGAGAAGGAAAGGGGAGTGAAAGTACGTCTGAGTCTCGCTCTGTAACTCATTCTGCAATCGCCACTCAATGATTAATATGTCGTCTCTGCCAATTTTCTCTTTTCTTACTCATTATTTTCCCAATTTATTTATTCATTCAGGTAATTTTAAAATTTGTAAATTCATCGGGAATGAAACTAATTTATTTTCGTCAACAATCGATTATTAATTGTCTCGTCTCTCTATCTTCATTAACAGATATTTCAATGTCTAGAATTAAGAACTA
>MQRK01246725.1:25553-37047 GCA_001938485.1 Girardia tigrina
TGTGGCATGGAGTATCGTCCTGAGAAGTGTGCTTACATTTCCTTTCCAACTTGTGAATCCAGCGAATTGATTAAAGTGAATGGCATTGTAATAAAGAAATTGAAACCACATGAGATATATAAATACTTTGATGTGCCGATTGGTGAAAGCATAGATCAATCGCCTTACGACGTGCTCAATGGCGTAATTACCGATACAATTAAACTTTCAAAGTCCAAATTGTATTCGTGGCAAAAACTTAAAGCCTTTAAAACCATAATTTTTCCGAGACTTACTTTTCCATTTAGAACACGGGAGGTTAAAATTAATTCTCTTTCATCTTCGCAAAACGAAAAAACAAATA
The DNA here is from genome assembly GCA_001938485.1 of Girardia tigrina. Classification (NCBI taxonomy): domain Eukaryota; kingdom Metazoa; phylum Platyhelminthes; order Tricladida; family Dugesiidae; genus Girardia; species Girardia tigrina. The sequence continues at coordinate 25,897 of MQRK01246725.1, forward strand.
ACGTAAAGTTTTCAACAAAACTAAGATCAATTTTGCGTGAAATGTTAAACTTGAAATCAAATTCTGAACTTTGTTATTTGTATACATCAATTCTTGATGGGGGTGTTGGTCTGAGCGACTTGCACGACGAATATTGCCCTCAAACCATTGTCCAAATATTTTGTTTGATGAATGCCAAATGCGAATATTCTAAAAAGATTATTCCTCCGCCAATAGTGTCAAAGCTGTTGTCTGTATTCAATATGAACTCATTTTCAAAATCTGGGTGTGAGGAATACTTGAAATGTTGATGTTTTGCGTATTGTTTTCATGTTTAGATGTTGTGTTCTGATTTGGAATTGTCTCTCTCCTAATCAGATGGACGATTTATATTTTAATTCTTATAATCTAAAACTAATTTATTCAAATTTAGATTTAATATTCAAATTTTTAATTTATTATTATTATAAATTTTAAATAATTATATTAATTTTATTTTTGTAAGTTTTTAAACAATTAAATCAAATTAATGTTTTTTAAATGATTATAAAGAGTTATTTTATTTGAACCAATAAAATTTAAATTAAATATTTTCAATGAAATAATTATTTTCAAGTTTGTTCAGTTTGGGTATGAGAAGTATTAAACATTGAATTTCAGAGAAGGCATTATTATGAATTGTCATAAAGATGATCCAAATTGTGATTGCAATAAATTTTGTTACAAATGTGTGAGTTCTATGAACACTGGTTATGCTGGTATTGGTATTTTGACCATTTTTCCTTAAATTTCTCAAACGCCTCGTTACATTCTTCTGTCCATATAATTTTTTTTATCTTTATTCTTTCCACATAGCCCTTCCAATACTTTTGAATATTTGGCATAGTCTTTTAGAAAATTTCTGTAATAGTTTGTTAAAACCAAAAAACTACTGAAGTGCTTAACACATGAATGGTTTGAATTTTTATCTTTTCAACCAAGAAGGGAAATTTATTCTGGTTTATTCTTAGACCCGATTCCACTATGTTACTAAATACTTGCTCAATTCACGTACATGTTCAATTCGTTTGAGGCGTTCTTTTTCATCGTTCGAAAAAATTAGAATATCGTCCAAATATACAACTGCCTATATTCAGTTTAATTCGCCTAAAACTTTTACTATAAGTTTTTTGAAAGGCATTCTTTTGAAACAGTATTGGCCATTCTTTTTTGAGAATTCTGTTTTGATTTTTGGTTCATCTTCCATGCGCTTCACAAGTCGATCATGCTAAAGTGCGTTTAGCATCTCGTACACATTTAGCATTGGAAATGCAGGTCTGACCATGATTTTGTTCAATTGTCTTAAATCTACGCACACTCAAATGTTTTGTTTCTCCCATTTCCAAACACATACCAGAGGACAATTCCACGGGGAATTGCACTTTTCGATAATATCGTTTTCTTCATAATTTCTAATAATATCGTCTAATTTTTCTTCGAAATGTTTCTATTGTCGATAACGTTTCACTAATACCGGTTTTCGATACGTTTCGTATTTATGTTTGTCAGTAATGTTCTTCCAATATTCCATTTTTCGGCCATAAATATTTATTTATATTCTGTTTAAAGTTCCATTAGTTGGCCGTCGATTTTATTTTCGTACAGCTCTTTTATTCTTTTTAGTCTATTCTCATCAGAGCGATTGCCTCGTATTACTAGTAACTTCTCGGTGTGAGGTGGTTTTTTCTTCAACTTTATTCAAGTTTTGTCAGAAAAATCTACCCATGTTATCATTTCTGGATCTAGATCTGTGACTACGAAAAATCAATCGTTTTTTATATCCTTTTAATTATCACTTTTAGTTGCACAATTCCATAGTTTATAAGTTCCGAGTCATTTGCACAATGTATTCGTCTTTTTGTTTCTTTGATTTTGATATCTTTCATATCTTTGATAATCTCTACTTTAATAACATTGACTCGGGCCTTTCTGTCTAACAGGCACTGTACATTTTTATTCTTTACTTGGTCTTTTTATTTTACTCTATACTTGGTCGTCCTTTCAATTCTTTATAATTTATGTTAAACATTGGTATTCTCAAAACATCTGCTTTCTTTTTTCTGTTCTTCTCTTTTTCGATTTTCATATTATCACATTTTCCATCATTTTCATCATGTTCACCATTTAGTATACATATTTTCAGGGGAATATTTTTATACACATCATCAAACATACAATCACATACACATTCATACATACAGTCAATCATACATCTAAGTTTACCTCATATTGTAGCACACTGATCACTTCTCCCTGTGATCGTGCGTCCTCGTTTCCCTGATCGTCTCTGAATTTCCTATTATTCGTGAAGTAATCTTTTCTTGTCACATCATCCCTTCTATATATTCTTTTAGACATTGTTCGCTGAAATCAGTTACTGGATATTTTCTATTTGTCTATATGCTTAGCTCTCCTTATTTCACATTCAAATAATTTCTCCTGTCATCTTTACCAGTCTTTCTGTTGTCTTGTTTCCATTGCTACCGTTCTCTCAATCTATTAGAATTTTCATATCACTGTGTTCTTACGTGTGTTCCTTTCCTGTTAAAGTGGTTGCACCTGATGTTTGGGCATTTTCTTCTCACATGACTTTCTTCGTGGCATGCCAAAAAGGAAATTTTTCTCGTTTTGAAATTTCTCTTTGTTCCTTCTATTATTCTTACTTCTTTTCATGGTCTTGGCTGTCGTCTCTTATGCTTGACTGTTTTCCATTTATTGTTCTTCTTCGTCGAGTAGGCTTTCACCTTTATATCTCTGCTCTTTGATTCGACTTCGTATATTCTATTATGTATATATTCGATATCCTCAGCTTTCGAGGTACCTCTCAAGGCTATCTCTTTCTTCAATTCTCGATCATCTACCGCGTTGGAAAATACCAGGTCTGATATATCTTTTTTTCCTAATTTCTTTTCTACTAGTTTCTCAACCAGTTTCCCTCATTATCTCCAGGATGTTTTTTTCTCTGGTAAATGTCGATCTCATTTTTGTTTCTCAAGTATCTCCTTGTGAATTCTTGTTCTTATTTATTGCTTCCGAGGTCAGGAATGCTGAGCTCTTTAAGAATTCCTCTACTTTTGACTCAGTTCCGTCCAATATCACTTTAATTCTAATGCTCGGAGTAATGTGGTCGTTTTTTGCCATATTAAAAACACTAATTTGATTTTTAATACATTTATGTGCATAACATTTACTACATAACGTTTACTACAAATTTTGAAACGACAGTATTAGTTCTCTCTTTAAGCTAGTCGTTGAAACGATGCAAGATTATTCATTAAGTCATTGTCGCCGTACTTTGTGTTTCAAAACTTACATCTCTCTGACACCGAATTTTTGGCGCTACATTTTATTTTTGAACTAATAGTAGTCTAATTTGTATTTTACCGAATATACTCAAGAAACACAGTCAACTGTGACATCAATCATTTGAAAAAATAAATAAATTGATTTTTTAAATAAAGTCCCTATGCTGTCGACAAGTATGATTCTGTGTTTCAAACTCATCAGAACCACCAAAGCATCTTTCTCTGAATGGAAGGCCAAATGAAAGGATAACAGTGGTTCCATAACGATAGATGATATTTGCCAGAATTTGAATGATGTTGTCATGACATTATATTTATTAACTTCCCTCTTCAGTAAGATCTTTCTCTTAATTGTTTATAATAATTGTCTTAAAGACAAACCTCACCAAAGCTAAATCATGTCAACCTCGCTTTGACGATAACTCTGCGATCAAATATGATCAACAACTTGTAAAGATAAGTTGAAATTGTACTAATATTTATTTTTTGTTCACTAGAAAAATTATTTAAATAGCAAATCAACTATTTTATGTGATGCAAATACAACTTCATTCCCAATTACTTCAAATAATCAAGAAAATAAGAAATCGTATTTTTGTGTACGAAACCTGCGGTTTATACATGTTTTTATAAGTTAAGTGTCGTCTTTTTTAGATCTACGCTCTGCTTTATGAGGTTTATTGTCATTTATGGTTCAATTTCATTAAAGATTTAAATACAGAAAATACAATAATTATTAAATTAATGATAAAAGACAAATTAAATCTCATTAAAATTTTATTAAAACTTAATGTCTCAACTCTTGAACCGTCACAAATTTTAACTTGATCAAAATTTCGATCTGTCTTGTTCAAATAGATAATTAGAATACTGATTATTATTTTCATAATCGAATCAAAAGAGATGTACTAAAAAATTATTAATATAAGATTTAATGAAATGAAAAATTAATTATCAATTTGCAAAACATCTTTTCTCCTGAAATTATTTTTTGCTCTCATTTAATATATTCATACATATAACAATTATAAAACTGATTAATTTCTAAAGGGTTCTAAGGAAGATTATGTTTAATATAAATTAGATATCACAAATTATATGTATATCATTATTATTCAATATAGCTTACTTGCAACAAAAGACAAATAAACCACCTATTTTTTCATTAAAATCAATCTTTTGTAAATCTTTTTCTAAATAAAACATCTGTTGGTGATAGAATGAGCGCAGCGGATTTGTGATTGTGGCGCGTTGGTGATGGGGAGTGAACTGTGGGACACAGAGGGGGTAGGATCGAAGCTCACCACTATCAACCTCCCTCCCTGACTCGCTCATCTGGATCGCCGTTCAAGCCCCGCCTTGAGTAACTTTTTCTATATCTCGATATAGCTGTTTATCTTTCATCAATCTCTTATCACATCCAGCCACAATCTCCACGAATCACTATCAATGATGTCAGCCAAGATAATTTCTCCTTTCTTATCAACGTCGAATTCAAACTTCCTATCGATTAATTGACAATTTAAACTACTCCAAATCTTTTCTGCAATTTCAAAAATCGCGATTGTCATTTCGACATTACTTGAACATCTTTCTCTGTTATAATCCGTTGCTTTGGCCCGACCTTCACTTCATCCGCAACTAACTGTTCATATGACCATTACGGATCGTGAATGGCATCATCTTTGAAAAAACGTTTCTTGTTTAACCGGACAAAAGTTATAACCCTCCGGAACACCAATATTTCTCTTTAGAAAAGATCCCGTAGCGATCCTTCTCGTGACCCACTCAATCTGAATCATATAACATCTTTTAGCAATAATACTTGTATCGGAATTTTGTTTAATAAAATGACTTATATCAGAAAAAACAACAATTCGAAAATATGAGTCAACGTTTTCGTACTAATCGCCGCTTCCCTTCCATCGAGTGGCTCTTCATACCGTCACCGACGGTTATTTTGTCTTTGAACACTGTAGAAATAGATATTTAATGGAATCACTCAATATCTATTTCTACAAATAATTAAATTAGGTCGCTAATTCCCTAATATCAAATCACAAAAAGAAATTCAACAAACTAACTAAAATAAAAAATCACCTTGTTCCTCAAAAAAGAATTTATTAAAGAACATCACATATAATCAAAAAAACAACTAGTTATAATCGTCCACGGTTACTAATTATTTATTCAAAAACAGATTGTTAATTCTGTTATTAATTATTTAATTTTCAATTGATTTTAAATTGACAGTTTAAAATGAATAAAATTACGCTTATATTATCAATGAAAAACGGCAAGTTTTCAATGAAAATCGCCAATCGGTCGCTGTGTTGTCATTCCGATAGATATGAATTGAACTATCAATACTGTGTTAATCACTTTATCGACGGCGACAATATCGTGGAGAAAGACTCTATTAAATCCAATGCGTGCACCCATCACGATGGTTCGTCCAATAAAAATGAAGATGAAAAATTGATCTTGATTTTATACAAAAAATACAGCAAACTGAATAGTCTCTGCGATCAGTGTCCAGATGTATCACCACCGCACTCAGACAGCAGCATTCACCAACCGGTTTTTCCAAGTGATCTTTTAGACAAATTTAAAAAACATCCCAACGCAATCAATACGGAAGAATTGTCAAGTATTATGACCGATAACTGTTCACCAAGTTTTATCGAAAATGATTTGTCACTGCTGCATTCGCCCAAACGTCCAAAATCTCAATCAAGGAACTACCAACAAATGATCGCTCTTCACGACATTTTTGCAGAACTCTTTAAAACGTTTATACCTTCCACTGTCAATTAATATTTTTAATTCAATCAAAATACGTGTGTATACTCAGCTGTCCGATTCCAATTGCTGTTATTTGGAGATCACTAATTTTCATGAATAAAAAAACATTCTGCCGACTTCAAGTTCAATTCGTTTATTTAGTTTGTATTTTTCGAATGAATAAATCGTAAAGTATTAAAAAAAAATAAATACATTATAACTAAAGAAAACACTAAACAGCACACACCTACATAAACTAGACCAACAATCACAACTCATCCTGACACACAAAAGCATCAAATAAAAGCTCTATACACTCATAAAAATGTGCATTTGATATGAGGCACTTTGGTGTGTGAAGTAGAGTGTACACTACAAACACAATTAAACAAAAACCATCAGAATCCGGTATTTCAAAAACGATCTTCGTTTTTCCTTCTATTATCGCTTTGTAGACATTCATATTTTCTACGATCTACATTTCTTTTTATTTACAATCGCCGCTTATCAATTTAACCTTGAATTAAAGAATAAAATCTCCGCGCCAAATTTTATTTTTATTAAACGTTTTTTTAACATATGGTGACTTTCAATACTCCCAAATTTTCTTTTAAAAAACATAAATCATAAACGCGCAAAAATTTACAAATTAAGATAATCTATTTAAACAAATTCTTAAAAATGTTATCACGTAAACAAGTTTCATCAAAAAATTCCTAAATGATATTTTCTCTCATTTTTTGTGCTATTTGGCATCTTTTTTTAATTTTCTCTTTTTTTCCTCATAATTAATTAAGTTTTTTTCACTTGTTTTAATAATTTATTTTTTTTGTCTTTTTTTTAAATAATTCCAAAGAATTTCTGATAAAGAAAAGTTTTGGATAAAGACACAATGTACAACACAAACATCATCCTGGTCGTATAAATGAACTTGGTGACACACACAAGACAGTGGAGCGATTAGTTCAAGACAATCCCGAAGACATCATTAAGATAGGTCTTCTTTTACTTTTATTTATTGAATCAATACAATATTCTTTATTAAACTATTTCTTTTATTATTTTATTTTCCAGTCACAGATTAGAGGAGCTTGACATGTCCTGAATGACTTTGTGACGAACAATTAGAAACCTGGGCTTCAGAAGTTGGAAGCCAGTCAAAGTGCAATTCTTAAGTAAAGCTGATTATGAAACACGAGTAACTTCTTGTCAGGCAATATTGAATAAGTATAATAATGCCAGACGTGACAATATATTTTTTCGGGGGTGAGTGTACTTTTTATGCAGAAGGTAAAGGGTCACAAATCTGCATGAGGAGCAAGGCAAACCCACATTTTTATGAAAAAATTGCCAAGCATTCGCCAACAGTTTTGACATGGGCAGTAATGTCTACAATAATGTCTACCATTTTTCATGGAGTGTTCAGTAACAGCTGATTCTTTTATTCAGCTTTTGCAAACACAGTTTTTGCCAGCTCTAAATGAAAAATGCATTTCGCTTTCTTCACATTTCCAACAAGATGAAGCACCTGCTCACACTGCCCTAAAAACGAGGAAATTTCTGAATCAAAATTTTTCAGATCACTTGGTAGGCAAATTTGGACTGACCCTCTGGCCTCCACGTAGCCTATATCTTTTTTCCTGTGAGGAATGTTGAAACTGAAAAAATCGTGAAGGAGAAGGTGAAAACTAAAGAAGAATTGAAAACAGTGATTCAACAGCATTTGCAGAGTGTCTGTATCTGTGTTACATTCCACTAATAACCGCACTTTCCCTAAACTCCATATGTGTAATAAAAAGAATGAATTACAAGTTGATCCATTTGATGTATAATATTGTATTAAAATTATTGTACTGTATTGTATATTACATGTATTCCTGAAAGCGACTGTGAATTATGAAACGCACTATATAGAACACAAATATTTATATTCAAAAAATAGTTTAATTATTGACGTGCTGGCCACCGGACCGAGTTGTTGTGACCAGCACTTTCTGATCGTGCGGGTGTCGCCAGTCGTAGATGTACCTCGAGTACTCCGTTAACGCCCAGACCATGTGACAACCGTTTGAATCTGGTTCATGCACTCGTTCTCGTAATATCTGGCAGGATATCGCATCGTAAGCGAGTTGTCAGTCGTGCAAAAACTAAGGCGAAGGTACACAAATTAATACTCATGAATATCGATTGTTTTTTAAAAGTCACATTTTTTATTTGTTTATTAAAACCATAGATTTAATTTTTCAATTTATTTTTTTTTATTTCGTATCTTTTTTATCTGAATCAATCACAATTATTTAACTAATTTGTTCTGATAAAATTTTCTCAAAGAAGTTTACATTATTATTCAAATCTGTTAAATTAATTTCGTAAATCGGAAAATTTTGGTTCACTTTAAAATCCTAAAAACTCCCATGAGATATTTTGCCTTGTTTAAACTTTATTACTATTACATCTAAAAAATGAGAGTTTTGGAATTAAAATTATAAATTATTTATTGCTATCTTATAATATCCTCTCTCTCTCTCTTTGCCGAAAGACATTTCAAATCATTCTTTTAAATGACGATTCACTGAATTTATTGTATGATATTTAAAAGTATGTAAATAAAAAATATAATTTATTAAAAAAATAAAGAAAAAAATATTTTAATAAAAATAAATTTAAATTTGAAATGATAAAAGTTAATTAATTATTTATTTATGAGTCATGTGAATCAGTGAATTGCTTTAAAAACCGAGTGACTAGACATTGTGTTTGCGCCGATTTCTTTTGGTTTCAAAAACGTTCACGGTGTCCCAATTATTTTAGTGATTGGCTGAAACAGTTGTCTCTGATTGATCAACTAACCAGAACGAGCCTGGAGCCAGACATTGAATCACAATTAAATAAAAATTTTGTGCTCGACGTTTTTTTGATATGTGAAGTTTTTCTATCGAGCTTTAAGTAATACTGAAATTGTCGAACCTTGAATCTTGAAGCTTTATTGAAATGAACTTTTAACGAACATTAATTTGAATTTTTGTTGAAAATTTATCGAGTTATATGTTGATCTAGTAATTCGAATTTTATATCTTATTTGATAAGCGAAAAATTAATCTTCATAAAAAATGGATTCAACACGAACTTCAATACTGACATTGCCACTCTATGTCTACCACTGTTCAGTCATTGAGACAACCTAAGATTCGGGCGGAACAATCGGTATAATAATTTAATACACTGGTAAAATTATATTGTACTTTAAAATTATATTATTAAGTCTGAGTCAAAAATTTAAAAACATGGACGGAAAAAATCTTATTTGAGTTAAATTCCAAAGAAAAGTTATTTTATAATTTAAATTTCTAAAGTTGAAACCCGACTTGAGGTGAAATAAAAGAGAATTATTGGAAATGTTTCTGTTAGACTGTCTATAAAGATATTTACAAAGTTGTATGAGATCGATTCTGAAAAAAATTTTTCGAAACCAAAACCAACTGATTATAATCAAACAATTTATAAGTCAAATATTTCAAGTCAAATGAAACAGTCGTATGGAATTAAAATGATTGAGCATAGGAAAGATTTTGAGATTAAAGAAACAAAACATTGCAGCTTTTGTTAATTTACAAAGTGCCTATAATAACAATTATTCACAAAAAAAATTAAATCATTCAATAAATCATAAAAATTTAATTACTACATTTTTTATTTGAATAAAATCATTTCTTAATTGACATTTCCCAAGAATGACGAGGCCACTTGAAATTCATAGGGGCACGAATCATCCTTATAGCTATGGTATATATCTCACTTTCTCTTTATATTGCATATTTAATGTGTTGTATTATTGTATATTTATGGAATGACTGTGTGTTGTTCACAAACTTGAGAAAAACAGTACTAATCATTATACAGGAAAAAACAGACATTTTCCTTAAAATTGTCCATATAAACTTTTTTAAAAACTTTTTTGAGTGCTAAGCCTTTTTCTGTGGGGCCAGGACCCCTCTAGTCCCTAGTTACCTATGAGCCATCAAAGAAAACAAATCTTCTCTGGCTATATCCGAATCAATCAGACTCAAATTCTTTAACGCCAATCAAATAAAATTAACGTTCAAAAATTTAATCTAAGAATATAACTTTGTTTTACTTAAAAACATTTTCGAGCTATTGAGTTTTTTATCACACATGTTCATTCTTTTTAATAATTTTCTAACAATAACGGCTAAAGTTTCTGTGATGTGAGTTAAATCAGTGTGATATACACTATAAAAACGTTTTTAATAGTAGAAAATGACAAACAATTGTTAGATTCATTTGAATATCTAGTCACATAAACATCAATTATATGTAATCTGTTTTTAGGAAACATTTTTAACAAACTTCACACAATGTTATTCATTTAATCGAAATATTCCGCCATCATTATCAAATATGAAGCAGGTTCCGTTGGTATCAAATGAGAAAGAAACACAATCTCTATTTCTGATGCAAATAATTCCACATTCGATATACGAACTTCTTTCGACGATCTCAACGGGAAACATATCTGAATACAGACTTTCTGAACGCATTTCAAACACTAAAGATCTTTTAAAATAGTTTATAATAAAATAATAATACGTAATGACGTTTGTGATTTATTAAAAACGTGTCCGAAAATTTGGATTTCGCAAAGCGTAATTGCGTCTTCCAAAAACGGTTTCGAAATGGCAATTGTTCTCGCGATCTAAAAAAAATTGAAAGCAACAAAAAATAAATCTTACCACTCTTGTTAAAGTTAACGTGGTTATTGTTTGCCCACTGGGAGGGGGTCCTCCATAATATTGAATTTTGTAAAAACTAGAGTTCGTTGGAGAGAATATCATTTCACTATTATAACTCGCATAAAATGACAGAAAAGATGTTCTTGAAGCTGAATGTGTTAAATAATAAATTAATCTTAATACAGAACAAATGAACTGCAGCAATCGGTTCTACTATAGAGGACGATTTTCGAGAGAACCGAAACAGAATCAAGAATGACGAGCCACCATTTAGTGTTGTTAAATCGGTAACT
>MQRK01246727.1:899-23540 GCA_001938485.1 Girardia tigrina
AATCACCTTTCTCATATATAAGCTGCAAAAAGCCAGTGTTAATTTAGTCTGAAGATGGCGGGTAATCCGCCGAAATAATTACGAAAATAAATTGTGAAAAATGGCGTTCACTTTTTAATTTTGTATATGATTATTGATAAACATATTGTAATACATTTGTAATTGTGCGGACACAGAAAAAACGATTGAAAAAATTAAAAAAATAAATACTTGTTGAAATGTTATCGGATATGATTTAAAAAATTTAAATCTTTGTCAAATGTAAATAAAAAAAATTAATGATTGCCAAATCGACTTCTGTTCGTGTCCGTTTTCACCGATGATAATTATGCTTTCTCCCGATTATATTACCGGCATGTTACGGTACACCGCTGTACATTTGGATCACCGACCGACAAGCCGGTCAAACTAACCACCATTGTGAGCGACACCGAGTGTAACTGAGCCGGAGAGACGGAACAACCATTTGGCCTGATCGGTTTGTGGTGCCTTCTTAACGGGCCATTCAACTTCCTCGTCCGGCAACTTCCCGCACAATTAAAAGACACTGGTCACCATCACTAGAACCTCAGTAATATATAATAACTTTTTATTTAAAATTTTATCTAAAACATTTCTTTTTAAATATTATTAACATTGAAACTTAATCGTCCTAACGTATTTTACAATACATTTATATTTTTCACTTTTATAATTTTTGAAGAAACCTTATGAAACTTTCATTTATTTAATGTAACAATTTCACCGATGCATTATTAGTCGAATCACATTAATCTGTTTCAATCACCGTGATATATATCAACATATTGGCCGGCGATATTCTGGTGACCACGGGTTTACTTAAGTGAGACTTACAGTTAATATGCTAAAAATCTGCATCCATATTGATTTTTATTTTATTATTTATTTTATGAATATTTTGTTGCTGTTAACCCTGTTTTATGAGAATTTTTTAATTACTAGAATAAATATTTTATATTAGCTATTGATTTAATAACCCAAACTATTTTATTAATTTTCAAAATTTACAACAATTAAGATGAGTATTTATATTAAAATATTCGATGTTAATTTATTTAATTTCAAAAACTAAGTAAAAACATGCAAATTAAGATGAATCACATACCTTTTAACCGATTACTGTCAGATCTATCAAAAAGAGAAACATTTTTTTCATTATCGTTCCCTACTTTGCAAAGTAACCATTAATAAAAATTGATAACAAAGCAGTAGTTATTCTCATTGACAGAACCTTTTACTCTGAATGCAATCCACTCAATTTTAGCCTTCGCCTTAAATGCAAAACAATCTGAAATTCCATAAATGTAAAGCAACTGAAATGACTGGTAGAATGCTATTCTTAGAACACGGTGTATGCTAATTAAATGTTTAATTTAATTTATAATTATTTGTTTCATAAATTGAATATTTGTAAACAATAATTGATATGTACTGAATCATAACGAAAACCAAATAATTTCGTATTACCTTTATTATATGTTCCACTAAAACTAAATACATTATTTACAGACTTGTTATTTTACAATGAGAATTATTTTTTTTATATATACAGCTGTTCATTGGCAATGTTAATGACAATACAGTTGCAATAACGAATCTTACATATCCCATTGTTACACGTCACATTCGTATTCGGCCGCAGCGTTGGAATAAAGTTATTTCACTGAGATTCGAATTATTTGGTTGTTTATACAGTAAGATTTTAACCAACAGTCGAATAAGTTGGAAATTATTTAATGATTATTTTAATTCCAGAACCATGGACTGCAAATTTTGATGGTAATAGTCGTGTTGTTTATCGGTTAGATCAACCAGGCCGATCGATCCAGACTGCTAAAGACAAAATCAAATTTCGTTTTAAAACTAATCAAATGAATGGCCTTATTTTGTATGCAGAGGGAGATCAGCATGATTACTTGACGATCGAAATGTTCAGGTGGGTGTTACTTTGTTTTTTTAATAATCAAAACTTTGTCTATTAAAATGAAAGCGGTTGTTTTATTCAAACTCTTTTTGAACCTTGTTTTTTCCGTTCCAGGCAGGGATTGAGTATAATTTCTACTTTAACCATTTAACCTGAATACAAATATTCTATAATTTTATGGTACATATATGTACCGCCAGGACCGAAAGGGTTAAGTCATGTAATATCAGATAATATATAATTTATAACAATTTAGATACAATTTTAAATATTTCATTCTCATACGTATGATTAATTTCGACCAATCACCCGACATAATCAGATGAAACAAATGATAAATAATTACAAAAGTAAAAAATATGTAATCTCCATGTAATCGCTTCTTTATTTTTAGCAATGTGGTTAATGTTTTCACAAAAATATTATTAGGGTGAACCAAAAGTCTTTTCGTATTTTTATTAACAATTTAAACATAATTTTACAACAAATAAAAAACATTTAAGTTTCAAAGTAAAGGCCATTTGAATCTATAGCTTGAACCCATCTATGGGCAAGTTGTGCGATCCCGCTGCAGTACCAATCCTTGTTCTTAGAAGCGAAGAACTGGTGACACCCGTTTTCGACCTCGGCCAGATTATTGAAGCTGCGACAACGAAGAAAGTGTACCATAAAGCGGAAAAGGTGATAGTCGGATGGCGCAAGATCCGGACTATACGCTGGGGGTGGAAGAAGTTCAAAGGCGTTGAGATTTTTGATTTTTTCCTTTGTTTGTTTGGCGGTGTGCGGTTTTGCATTGTCCTGTTGTAGAAGAACTCGCTTTCGATTGATCAAAGCGGGGTATTTCTCGCCAAGTGCCCCATACATTCGATCAAGTTGGGCGCAGTAAAGGTCAGCGTTGATGGTACGACCATTTGGAACCAGCTCGAAGTGAATCATGCCTTCGAAATTCCACCAAACACACAAAAGTGCCTTCCTTGAGAAACGATCTCGTTTCGCTACCGGTTTTGCCATTTGTCCAGGGTCCAACCATTGATTTTGTTGGTCTGCATTACTGAAGTAAACCCACTTTTCATCGCAAGTTACAATTCGACGGATGAAACGATCATCGCGCGGATTTTCAAGCAAGTTTTGACAAGTTTCGAAACGTTTTTTGGCTTGAATTTGTGTCAATTCATGAGGCACTTCTCGACATTGTCTATTGACCGTGCCAAGAGCGTGAAGGTGTCGTACAATGGATGTTTGAGGAATATCGAGTTCGGTCGACAATCTGTGAGTACTTATTGACGGATTTGTCTCGACGGCTTTACGAATTTCTCCGGAATCTACGGTGATAGGTCGGCCTGAACGTGAATTGTCTCCGAGGTCAATGTGGCCTTCGTTGAACCTTTTGAACCAATTTTGTGCAGTACGATTTGAGACCACATTATCGCCTTCAACTTCGCATATCTTCTTTGTTGCTTCAGTTGCGTTTAAGCCCTGTTTCCAGTAATGGCGTAAAAAAACACGAATTTCAAAATTTTCCATGATTTTTCTAAAAGACCATAAAAATTATATTAACGAATAATTAGAAGTTTTAATATATATTGTGATAGAGCAGTTCAAGAGCTTTAAAAACATATAACACATGTATATAAAATATCTTTATTTGGTAATAAGAAACAATTGATAAAAAAGACGTAGAAAATACGAAAAGACTTTTGGTTCACCCTAATGATTTCTAGGAACGCGTGGCTTAAATAATTACGCTTCATACGCTACTCTATTCTAATAATTTTAAAAATTGGAACACAGAAATTTGAAATGCTTTATTTCAAAATTACCTGACTTCATTTATAAAGATGCCGTGATGTCTTTCCAATATATCATAACACAGACCAAATGGAGTAACATATTTGTAGCTTAACATGTTTTAGACTACGCGTGTTAGAGAAACAATCCCTAATACTCAGCGGTGGGATTCAAATAATTTAAGAACCGGTGCGAACCGGCTAAATCCCACCACTGAAATAAACCCATAGATGATGTAAACACTACACAATTATATCATTTAATCGGTGCAATAAAAATCTAAATTACCCACATTTACGTAACAAATAACAATAATATCAGATGAGACCTTTTCGTTACATTACTAATAATAGTTCAGTACATTAATTGATTAAAAAAATGCATAATATTTGTTTACAATAAGTTATGTTTGTTGGTTATTTTTAAATTTTAACTTATTAGTAACCGATTCACCGAAATCAAAAAATTTTAAGAACCGGAGCGAACCCGTTGAATCCCACCACTGCTAATATTAAAATATTATAAAAATTAACAAATTTACTGAATATCAATGGTTATTTATTTTTTTATATCAAAAGTTAACAAAAGAAACTACCGAATTATTTGAAAATTTAAAAATAAATAGTTTCGATGTGAAAACTTGGATTGTGGGTGTTATGGGTTTTTTGGGGACTTTTAAATTTTTGAATAATTAATTTGTAATAATATATTTATAATTAGGGATGGGCCGGAATCCGGCTCAAATCCGCCTCAAATCCGGCCCTTTTTACAAATCAGACTCCGGCCATAATTTGGCCGGTTTTGTGCCGGATTTTGTAAGGGTATACAGATGTACAAATAAGCAAAAAAAAACAAATTTTAGAAAATATGTAAAATTCAAGTACAATTTAGAAAAAATGAAAAAATGAAGTCAATTTTAGAAATTTTTCTAAATTTAGTTTTTTTCTAAAATTTACTGGAATTTTTAATTTTCTCTAAATTTTACTTCAATTTTTTGAGTCATAAGGCATATCTACTTGCATATTTCCTAAATTTAATCAACGTTAATAAAGAAATAAACAATTCAGGTACATCGATTAATTTTTTTCAATAAACAATATTATATTTCAAAGAATAAAAATTGAATTTCAAAATCGTATATTGCATTTTGTCCAATATGACTGCTGTCTTTTAATACTATTGAGAATGTTCATTCAACAAGCTCTACGTTGATTTCCTCCTCTAACACCACATCAACAAAGTCTCTTAAACTACCAACTAAGAAGTCACGGCTAGAGAGCTCTATACTTTGAGACTGTATTTATGAGATCGTCCAGTCAACACCCACTGAGTAGAGCAGGCATCGAGTCAGAATTATGCCAGTACCTGTTTGAACCCGTGGTTTCACGGACAGAAGATCCACTGAAATGGTGGAAATATAATAAAGAGAGATTTCTTAGTTTATCTAAAGTAGCTCGAGTGTACCTGGGATCACCTCTGACTAATGTACCATCTGAACGATTATTTAATGTGGCAGGTGAAGTAATCAGTGATCACAGGAGTAGACCCCTTCCAGAAAATGCCTCAAGACTATTTTTTTGAAGTACAATATTGATTTAATAAAAATATTTAATAAAATATTTCAAGTAATTATTATTAGTTATTTATTACTTGCAATTCATATTTCTAATAAGTACAGTTTCCAGCTATTCTTAAAAATTTTCTTTAATTTAGCATAAGGAGCTACTTACTTAAACTCATCATCATTTCAAAAAATCAAATCCGGCACATTCCTATTTATAATTAAATAAGTTCAAATAATTTATTTATATAAATTTTTTCAAAATAAATATTTCGGATTTATAATAAAAATTGTAATTAAATTTTAATTTATTGGACAAGACTTTTTGGAAATAAATAATTCGAGGTAACAAACATTGTAAATAAAATTAATTTGTAAAATAAAAAATCACAATGTTTATTACAATTAAAATTGTATTAAATTTGTATTAAAAATAATTATAATAGAATGTTGTAAACAATTAACGAAGAATAAAAAATATTTGGAAATTTAATTTTAACAGTAGATGTACCATTTAAATATTGTAAAGATCTAAATAGTTTTAAATAAATAATATTGAAATAACAGCATCTAAATAATTTTAAATTAATAGAAATCGTTGTAATTTAACAAAAATACGTTTTAAAATGATTTAAAATAAAACAGTAATTATGCAGATTTTTATAATGTATTTTAAAAATTTTTTATAAAATATTAATATATAAATTAACGTAATCAAAAATAGTAAATTCAATTTTTAATTAAGCTTTTAATAAATAACTTATCAGTATTATAATCTAGTATTTTTATGAATAATTAATCTGGTCAAAAGAAAACAAAAGAAAGGTTCCTCAAGAAAAATTGTTTAAATAATTGTTAATAATAAAATTAAATAATAAAATTTTACGTATTAGTAAATTTCTGAAGGAGGGCGGTATCGTATAATTAACATGGACATATGTTGTATGGGCATTATTTGCTTTGCTAAGCAATGTTTTTTTAGTATTCCATACTAAAGTTTTGTTCGTAAGAACAAAATTAGCTTCCAATTCAATGCGATTTTACTAATTTACCAAAAGTTGGCTACGAATTATACGAACAGTTCAAGTGTTTATTTATGATTATTTATTAAATCATTTGGGAAATGATGATCAGCTAAATAATAGTAATAGTTTTAATCAATAGAATTAAAGGAAAATTGAATATCTCTTATCTGTTCCATTTAAAAATTTAGAATTTAAATGGGAATCTGTAGAATTTAAAAAAATTCAAAAGTCTATCCAAAAAACATAGTAAAACTTATGTAACGCAACATTGTTTAAGTAAATGTAAAAGTAATTTTTAAATTAAGGTTTTTTTTATATTGTTAATTTATTTAAAAATGTACTATTTAAAGAAACTAAAGACTTATGAATGGTTCATGACCAAATGCTATTAATTTTTAAATCTTCTTGTTTCAGGAGTCGATTACGTGTAAGGATAAACCTTGGGTCTAAAGCTAATGTCAGTCCAGAAACTATGGATAACATTCTTGATGCTGGCAGTATGTTGGATGATAATCAGTGGCATGATGTTGAGATCATTCGAGCTGAAAAGTATCTGAATATTACTCTTGATCGGGTTAAAATGTGGAGAAACTTAACCACAGATTTTATTCATTTAAACTTAAACAGACCAGTGAGTTAATATTAATTTTGTATAGATAGTCATTATACTAAAACAAGGATAATTCATCATTCTCTTGTGATCTTAATCTGTGGATATATGCTTATCTAAATTATTATTATTATTACAATTACTATTATATTTTTTTATTATTTATCATTGACGGGAACTAGATATTATACATTACAATTAATTACACAGCGAAATATAGTTTAATTATTTTTTTTAATGCATTATGGTCGTTATAAATGTGGTGTATTTTAATAGATCAGTGTTGGTGGACTCGGAAACTTTGCGGGGAAAAGAGGAATCTCAGTAATGCGAAACTTCACAGGATGCGTTGAAGAAATGGTTTTTAATGGCCTCTTTATTATTCGGGATGCGCGCAGAATGTTAAATATAAATGCCAATGCAAAGCGCAGTTGGCAAGATGTATTCAATTAATTATTTTTTTCGTTTATTTATGTATCACCAGGTTCTTTACTATCCGGAAATGAACAAAAATATTTGGTGGGGAGACCAGCTTACTGAAGAACAACTTAATATTACAAATTTTGAGACAATTGGTTCAGTTGGTAGTGAATGCCCTCCGCCTTCCAGTTATCAAAATGTTATTACATTCCCTTCAATTGATTCAAATAGTATATTTGGCAAGTTTACCATCGAAGGAGTGACGACCATGTCGTTTAAAGTCACTTTTCGAACATTTAGTCGAAACGGAGTGTTGTTTTATCATACAGTAGATTTGATGAACACTCAGTTTATATGTGTAAGTTTTATAGAATACTTTATATGATACTGAACTGTAATTGCATTACAGTTGAGTATTAACAAACTCACTGGATATTTAACAGTGGAAGTGAAATTAGACGGAGTTCTGCCAATTCAATTTAGTGTTCCAAACCCTGATAAAACTGGTGAAGATCTTTCTTTCAGCGATGGTATGTGGCACTCAGTGGAGTTTTCTCTAACTCAGAATAAAGTTCTTCTTGTTGCGGATTCCGTTACATATGAAACAGTACAGTATTTCACTAAACCGGTGAGTGTCATTTATGCTTACAAAATTTTACAAATTTCTGAATTTTATCGTGACAAAAATACTTGAACTCAGTTATAACTTGAAACATGTGTATCTTTGCTTAAAATGCTTTTATCACAGCATCTAATTTTTTGATTTTTTTTGTAAATATCGATGATTTTTTAAGAATGAGTTTTCCTGAATTATGAATTTGTTTTGTAATTTTGATATAGTAAATATCCAAAAAGATTATAAACACAACAATCGGTAATTAAAAATCAAAGAAACCAAAATATGCTAAAACATATGGGTTGACACTAACACCTTTTACTAGATTTAATCGACTGGAAAGCGGTAAATTTTATTGTTCTTGTCGATTGAATTGATGAGAAATAATGATTCGATTCCAATTAAGTTTTGGAAAAGCATATTTATTTTAAAGCGCTTCTGAAAGTACCAAAACGCTGTAAAAGAACTAAGACGATTTTGTAAGGAATTTCACATTAACCCAGTGTTGTACAGCCTTTTCTAACCCTATGAGTCATGAATTGTTTTCCTTATGAATATTTATATGAAATATGTTTTTTTTCGTCGGTAAGGGGTTTTTCAATAACATAGTTGTACAATTTTTTATTTCTATCTTTATTCATGATTATTCGAACAATTTTTAATCTCTTAAAAACACATAATTTTCAAAAATATTAATTAAAAATAATAATTTAAATCACTTCTAAATAAAAGCAAAAAAATATAAAAAATGTTATTTACTTTTTAAAATAACTTTAATTTAAATCTTATTAAATTTCTTTAAATTTAATTAAATGCTTTACTTTTCATAAAAAAATATTAAACTTAATTTAAATTGTTAATTTAAAAAATAAAAACTTAATATTTTAATTATGTTCGAATAGTCAATCACTTTAAATTTAAAAGAAATACCAATTTCCATCTGGGTTGGAGAATCACCATTCTAAGTTCTAATCAACATACAACATCAATACATTCACACATCCAAACAATTTAAAATATTCCTCACAAAAACCATTTGGAAAATTGTCAAAACCATTTGAAAAATTGTCAAAACCATTTGAAAAATTGTCGAAACCATCTGATAAATTGTCAAAACTGAATGAAAAACCCTGTATATGTATCCATGGAATTTAGAAACTGAAAATTTAGATAATGTGAAAATTTGATCCAAAAGACTTTTAAGGTCTCAAAATTGAGAAAAACGGTTGAACCGAAATTCCTGAACAATACTAATTGAAAAGTATCTACTTATAAATTATAAATAGTTTATATTAAGCAAAAATGTAAAGATAAAAAGTATTAATAAATATTAATAAATGTAATAGTAACTTTCTCTTCGACAAAAGATTACAAAAAAAATTTTCTTGACCAAATAGAGTTCTGACAGCATAAAGAATGGTTATAAATTTTTTTTAGATTTACTAGTTTTTCATTTAACGAAATGAGATAAAATTGAAAGAATTAGAAAATGTTAGATATCATTGAAATGAAAATGAAACTTTGTTTAAACTGCGTTACAGTAAAATATACCAGAATACATAATACATAATAATACACATTAATACTATTATTGAAGATACTTTGTGTCAAATAATTTACTTTTATATGAATTATTATTTTCAGATTGTTTTGGGAAAAGAGTTTTATATTGGTGGAGGCCGATCAGATATAAATAGTTATCAAGGATGTCTGAGAAACATCTATATTAACAATAAACCTTACAGCTATGATCCACAATTATTCGACTCGAGCGTTCGCAATGGAACTTGCTCTATTATAGACTTGTGAGTAATCTTTTGGTTTCAGTGGATTCAACTGTATTATTTGTTTACCTTATGCTATTTTTACTTTGAATTTTCAATTATTGATTATATGAAATGTATTGTTGGGTATTCAAATTTAAAATTCAATTACCCACAGCTTTTTTATTATATTTATCGATTTATATATGAAGTTGCTTCAAACCATAATATATGTATAATTCAAATTGATTCAATAAGTCGATTTTCAATTCATAATTACAGTCACAATTTATATAAGTCACAGCGATAAAAGTATTCTGTTTGATGAGATTTCAGTTGGAATAAGATGAAGAAATCAATTCATCATGGCTTCCTGTCGGTTCTTCAATATACAGTAGCGTGCAAAAGTCTGTGGACGGTAAAAAATCACAATTTTCCCAATTAAGCCATGAGTTTTTAAGGTGGCAAGCTTAACTTTTGACTAGATATGTAATTTTTTATAAGCTTTTACGGTAAATAAATCTTTTTTTTAATTTTGTTAATATTTTTTATGACGAACATTCAATTTTCATATTTTAACTCGTGCACAAGTATGTGGACAATTCATAGAATTCATTGTTTAAATAAAGTAAATGCTAATTAAATTTAATTATTAATCAAATAAAGTAATATTTAGGATGATCTCAGACCGTGAAATGTCAGAAGATATCAAGAAATTGATTGTTGGTGCTTATCTTATAGGGAAAAAACTTATAGAGAAATTGCATCGCTTTATAATGTTAGCAAGTCTGCAGTCGGTAGTCTTGTCAAGAGATACAATCAGCGTCATACCATAGACAACAAGTAACGCAGTGGAAGGCCGAGAGTAACATCACAAAAAGATGATAGTATTCTTACAAGATTATCGAAATCGGACCCTCGAAAGATGTTGAATGGAATGAAACAATGAGAAAGGACTATAATGTTAAGTGTAGTGTTGATACTACAAAACGTCGTTTTCGAAAAGCAAATTTATTTGGTCGTCGACCAGCAAAAAAACCTTTGATCTTGGTAAAGAATCGAAATGGCCGAGTCAAGTTTGCAAAGGAAAGTCTTAACTGGACGTCCAAAGAATGGTCAAAAGTTCTTTTTTCTGATGAATCGAAGTTTATGGTCTTCGAAAGTGATGAAATTATGTGTGTAAGACGACCAGTTGGTAATAGATTTTATCTAAAATATCAGCTACCTACGGTAAAACATGGAGATGGTAATGTTTTGGTTTGGGATGCCTTTAGTCAGGCATGTCAAACTCATTTCGGTATACGAGCCAAATTCATCGAAAATTGTCTTCAAAATCTTTTTGCGGGCCACATCTACTTAGGTTTATTAAAAATTCAAATTTTGAGTGTTAATTGAATATACATTTACCATAAAGAAAAAAAAAATTTTTATAGAAACATATTTATTAATAAAAAAGAATATGATTTATTTTTTGCTGGATATAATGCACCGCTTCTCATTTTTCAAATCATCAAAATTTGGTATAAAATTTTGGCTTGATGTAATTTTTAAAATTGATGCTAAATGTTCTTCAGTCAATCTAGTTCGCTGTGCAGTTTTATTCATCTTCATTTGTGAAAAAAGCTGTTCACAAATATATGTGCTACCAAACATGGATAATATGCGAATAACAAAATGTCGAATTCTTGGAAAACGATCTGCGGGAAAGTATCCGTAAAATTCTGGAATACCAATTTCCTTATATTTTTGGTTCAATAAAGTGTTGCATCGTAGTTCTATAAACTCCATTTGCAAATTTTCATCAATATTTTCAATGTCAACAGACATCGGAGAGCAAAAATATTTAAATGAGACTCGCTACTTTCAAAATCCGAAAACCTCTTCAAAATATTCTTCCAACATCTTTAATTGTTTCTCAAATTCGTCAAATTTTAATTCGGATGTTCAAGCAAAAGAGTCTTACAACTTGAAAAATTTGATAAATTTTCTTTTTTTATTTGTATTTGCCACAGGGATATCTTTTGCTTGAATGTATTTATTTGGTCATACAATGAAGTTATGAGCAAGTTTCTACCCTGAAGATTAATATTGAGTTGACTGAGGTGCCCAGTAATGTCAACTGGGAAAGCCAAATCCTTTATCCAATTAACATCCTTCAGTTCAGAGCAGTCATAACCTTTAATTTCTAAAAAAGTACGATTTCGTACAACAGTTGTAAAAATCTTCTTAAAACTTTATGACTTGAAAGCCAACGAACTTCAGTATAATATGGCAAATCTTCGTATTCAGATTCCACGTCATTCAGCAATGACATAAATTCCCGATGGTTTAATCTGCGTTCTCGAATAAAATTAACAACTTTAGCAACTGTTTTAAATACATTATCAATTTTAATTACTTTTGAGCATAAGACTTGCTGGTGGATAATACAGTGGAAGTGTTGAACATATTTATTATGATGGGTTTTAACATAAGCTTTTAGTCTACCAACGACACCACGTGTAACTCCAGTCATAGAAGGGGCCCCATCAGTTGCCAAAGGTACCAAGTTATTCATTGGAAGATTATATTTTTTAATAGCAATCATAAGTGCATCGAAAATATCATCTCCAGTTGTTGTACCATGCATTGTAATTACTTCTAATAGCTCTTCAGTTATTGTTATATTCCGATCACATCCTCGAATAAAAACGGCTAACTGTGCTATATCTGTTAAATCAGTACTCTCATCGATTGCAATTGAAAACACCTCAAAATTTAATGCCACTGAGCGAAGTTGGTCTCTTAAATTTGAAGCAATGTCAGTGATTCTCTTCTCAACTGTATTTCGGGATAAACTAATGCTTTTAAATTTATTTATCATATGGGGGCATAACTATTCAGCTGGTATTATTAAACATTCACTGATGAAATCGCATTCCATAAATGATTTTGATTTTTTTGCTATTGCATGCAATAACCGATAACCAGCTGTTACGGCGGCCACATTTTCTGCAACTGGTTTAGTGAAAAGGCTTTGTTGTTTACGAAGAACTGCTTTTAATTCGATCAACTTTTCCTCACGCATTTTTCCAACGATATTTTTATATTCTTCATTATGGAAGGTATTGTGATACCTTTTGATATTATATTCCTTGCACACCAAAATAGTTTGTCGACATATCAAGCAGAAAATTTTACCTTTTTCTTGAATGAAAAAATATTTAATTTCCCATTTTTCTTGAAAGCAACGATGTTCACTTTCAATCGATCGTTTTTTACTCGTACTTGGCTTCATCTACAAATTGAAGGGCTTTAATATTGTAATATTAAGGAAAAATGCATATTTCTGTCTTAAGAAAGAAAATACTAATAAAACTTACAGGATTAAAATTTATATTTATGAAAAAAAGCTGCTCAAATTAGACCTAATAAAATTCGAAAAAATAAAAAAACAATAATATTTAAACAAATTTCCTAACTATTTAAATTTAATAATTGTTGATCTGAAAAATAAATAGAAATGCACTCGTATAAATTTTCACGAAGATTTGTTTTTATTTTTTCAATAAATTTGATTTTTAATATAGATTTTTTTTAGAAAATTTTAAAAATTTGTTAAAATTTTAAAACCATTGCGGGCCGCAAAAAAGTAAGCGGCGGGCCGCGAGTTTGACATGCCTGCCTTTAGTCTTGAGATGGTTGGTCCAGTACATTGCTTAGAGGGCATAATGAATCAATCTATGTACAAGGATATCATCGGTACTAAAATGTTACCTTGCCCCGAGGTTGGGTATTTCAACAGGATAAAGATCCAAAGCGTACGGCCAAAACAGTACAGGAATTTTTCAAAGCCAATAAAATTCGTGTTTTGAAGTGGCCATCACTAAGTCCGGACTTAAATCCTATAGAGCATATTTGGGAAAACATTGATCGTCATTTGAAAGACAATAAACCCAAAAATAAGAACAAGCTCTACGAAAAAAATCAAGATATTTGGAGCAGCATTCCTTTAGATGTGATTAACAAATTAGTCGCCTCAATGCCTGATCATTGTAAAGCAGTTTTAGCTTCGAAAGGTTATGCTACAAAATATTAATTAAATTAACAATTTATATCAATTGTTGTCAAAAATATTTGTTTTTTAATAAAATTTTGAATTGCCTACATACATTTGTACGGGTTAAAATTTGAAAATTGAATGTTTGTCATAAAAAATATTAACAAAATTAAAAAAGATTTATTTAGCGTAAAAGCTTATAAAAATTACATATCTGTTCAAAATTTAAGCTTTCCACTTTATAAACTCATAGCTTAATTGGGAGAATTGCGATTTTTGTACTGTCCACAGGCTTTTGCACGCTACTGTAGGCATTTAAGGCTGATGCTAATAGTAAATTGATGTTTTAATAATTTTTAACAATTAACTTTCATAATTTTCCTACTACGAATAAAACATTTGTTTTTCAAATTGAAGACCCTAGCAATATTAAAAACATTTCATATTTATTGCATTTCCTTTTAAAATAATTTCAATAACTTATGATACTATATTTTTCTTTATTTTTTTCTATAATTATATTAATGATTCTTTGGGCAATAAAATCGTGTTGAAACATTTTATTTTATGATAAATTCTTGAAAGAAAATGAAATTGGAATAAATGTCTTACAAATACTAAATATTTTCAGATGTATTCCTAACCCTTGTAAGCACGAAGCTCCATGCAGTCAAAACGGCCAAGCATTCTTTTGTAATTGTACTTTAACCGGTTATTCTGGTCAAGTTTGCCATCAAAGTCAAAATCCGACATCATGTTCAGAAATTTCGTTGCGATTTGCAGGCATGCAAGCTAGTAAAAAAATTACTGTTGATTTAGATGGATCAGGAGTGCTCACTCCTTTTCAAGTTGAATGTGATTTCAGCGGTAAAATATATTATTTGTAAATTTGAATAATTGACATGATTAAATAGTTTTTAATGTTACCACAACAATCGTTCATCATGATATGGAGAGGGACATAAAAGTAGAAGGACATCTTGAACCAGGGTCATTTAAATTACCACTTACTTATAACACTGCTGATCGAGATGCTCTAAATGAATTGATTAGAAGATCCTCATATTGTGAACAGAGCATCAATTATAAATGTTTCAATGCAAAATTGTTGAGACTTCCAGGAGGAGGTTATCTTAATTCTCTTTATTGATTTAATTGCTTAAATGAACAAAATTTTTAAAGGAGGAACAACGCGATATAACCAGGCTTATGGATGGTGGATTGGTAGAAGAGGTCAGCCTCTATTTTATTGGGGTGGCGGTATACCAGGAATACAGAAATGTCAGTGTGGAATAGAAGGCAAATGTACTGGCAATTCTGCTACTTGTAATTGTGATGGAGAAGGAACCTCGAAAACTCTCTCTCAAACTGATGGTGGCTTGTTAACAGATAAAGTACGTATTTTATTTGTTCTTAAGTATAATTAATTCCTTATTAAATGTTTTGTAAAAACTGATTCTAATTGCAATATAAAATTGGTATAAGGTTTAAATAATAATAGTCAATCTTAATATAGTACAAAAAATTAGTCAATAATTAGGTTCAAAGGTATCTGTAGACGATAAGAAAACATTGCCTTACTATACCTTTTTACTTTCCAAATGAGAATAGTAACTTTCATAATGGAATAATAACTTTCATAATGAGAATAATGATTATGAAAGAACAGTAAATGATAATCATATTAAAATTTTTTTTATAAATTGTTAATATAAATTTCATTAAAATTAAATCATTATTATAGCTTTAAATCAGGTAACAGTCACTAAAATCTCCGACCAGAATTTTGTGGGTATTTATTATTTAAGATTGAATTCAATTGAATTTATTGAGCTTAATTATTCATTAATATTTTTTAAATTTAAAAGCCATAGTAAGAAGAGCAGTAAGGAGAACGATACAACGACAAAGAGAGTTGGCGTCAAAAAGAACCCAAATTGTATCCTCTTTTAATTCTGGTGGCGACTGGCGTACCTTGGCCAGAGAACTCTTATTTCCGGATGCCACGGCATACAGATGGACAGCATTAGGTTACCTGTCCGATGTTCGTGGTGGTAATTGTTTTAATATGGTGGTTGAAGAACAAAGAGTTCATGGTAAACTAGATTGAAAGGAACCCTAGAATTACTCTTCAGGAGATTGTCGATCTTTTAAAGTTAAATTTGACCTTCAGTTATCAAAAATAACTGTTTGGCGTCATCTTGACCAGGCCATTTATACTTTAAAGAAGATCAGATTTGAACCTGAAAGAGCAAACACCACCGAGAACAAAGCAAAAAGTTTTTTTTGTAGAAGGGCTTTTAAGGCACCAATCTAGAAACCTACCAATTTTTTTCATGAATCAATGTAATTACAACATTCATATTTCAAGAACAGAAGGGTGTTCTGTAAGAGGAACTAGGTGTACGACCGTGGCTACCGGTTCTAAGGGTTCTAATGTCCATGTAATAGGATGTATGGGCAACATTGGCCTATTATACTATGAAATTAAAAGGGGAGCCTTTAAAAGTGAGCAGGCCTGTGAATGGATGCTTAATTGCTTAAGAGTTACGAAGCAGAAATTCGATGGTCATGTTGTAATGGTTGTAGATAACCCCCATGCCACTCGAGTCATGAATCCGTTTTTAGGAAAACATTTTAATCGATTCAGGAGCAGATATTAGCGTTCTACCTCGAACCATTTTTCCACCAGACTCAACAACAAACAACCGCAAATTAATATCCGTCAATAACGTCAAAATCAAAACATTCGGTGAGAGACTTCTTCAGTTCCATATTCCAGTATTAAACAAAGACTTCCAATGGAGATTCACAGTCGCAGATATCCGCCGACCAATCTTGGGCTCCGATTTTTTAGCCCATTTCAACCTTCTGATAGACTGAAAAAACCAAAATCTGCTCCAGAAGCCGACGGAAATACAAAACCTGATCAGCCTACCACCACTATCCATCGAAACACCCGGTCCACCATCTTTTCAAAGAGCGCGTCGCATGGCGAACTCTACGTTACGGATTGTTAGAAAACAGTTCGATTTGCTACTCAAAGACGGCATTATACGAGACAGCAATAGCGACTGGTCCTCTCCTCTCGTGATCGTCATGAAAAAGGATGGCACACTTCGACCGTGCGGTGATTACAGACTCCTAAACGCCAAAACCAGACCTAGCAGGTATCCTCTTCCCTGAATAATCGATATATTCGACCAGATATCGAAATGCGATTTCTTCACTACGATCGACATCGAGAAAGCCTATCATCAAATCCAGATAGAGGAAGCTGACAAACACAAAACGGCTGTCATCACTCGTTTCGGACTCTATGAATATAACTTCATGCCTTTTGGATTAAGGAATGCGGCGCAGACATTTCAGCGAACAATTGACTCCATTCTACGAGGATCCGAAGCATACGCCTTGGCGTACATCGATGATATTATTATATTTTCAAAGGACGAAACAGAACACAAGCATCATGTACAAGATATCCTGAACAGATTGAAGTCCGCCAAACTAAAAATCTACTCCTGCAAATGCAACTGGAACAAATCAAACGTTGATTTTTTTAGGTTTCAACATTTCAAAACTCGGTATCAAACCAACACAGAGGAACTTGTGTAATATTGATGCAATAGAGTCACCGAGATCCACCAAATGCTACGAAGGTTCATCGGAGCAATCACCTTCTACCAATGGCTAATTCCAAGACTATCAGAGACGTTAGCCCCCCTTCACGACCTGGTCGCACAGAGCAACAAACGTGGAACCAAATTCAAGTGGAAGGTGAAACATGAGCGAGCTTTCCAAGAATTAAAATCAAAACTCAAAAATATAAAAAAATGGGTCTACCAGACGACAGTTCCCCATTCATATTATGTACAGACGCATCAGAAACAGCAGTAGGCAGCAGCCTCAACCAAGAAGATGAAGAAGGTAATATGAAACCAATTTGGTTTTTCTAGAAAACTCACCACAACAGAAAGAAAATATGCCACATTCGACCGTGAACTTCTGACTATAGTCCTTGTGGATAAAAATTTCAAGCATTAACTCGAAAACGACAAATTCACAGTGCAAACAGATCATAAGCCTCTACTATATCTCCAAACAATGAAGAACCCATCAAATCGTCAATGGCTTTGGATCCAATTCCTCTCTCAGTTCAATATGGAAATAAACTACATCAAAGGCTCAGAGAATGTAGTAGCCAATTTCCTATCCCGACATCAGGAAGAAGAGCACACCGAGGAATTATCCAACATCACCCTCAAAGAGCTAATTGAAGATCAAAAGAAAGACTCATCTATCCAAAACATCCCTCACTCTTCACTGATTATCGACCGAAACAAAGACGGCCTACTGGTAGATAAGTCAACAAAAATTCCAAGAATTCTTCTACCGGAATGCCACAGATATGCCGAATTTTCCAGACTCCACAACTTTTGCCATGGAGGAGCAAACGCCACAATCAAACTCTTGACCAAACGTCATGAAGAGTGAAATTCGAAAATGGATGCGAAATTGTCAAAATTGCCAGGAAAATAAAATCACAAGACACTGGTTGGGTGGAAGCCTTCCCGATGCGGGATATCGGAGCTAAAGAAGTTACTGATATCATAGAAAAAGAATATATAACCCGTTTCGGCACACCAGAGCAAATTATCAGTGACAACTGGAGATAGTTCATATCAACAGATTTCCGAAACCTGTGCAACCGATATGGCATTGAACCTCACCACACCACTCCATATCACCCACAAAGCAACGGTAAAATAGAACGACTACACCGGACACTCAAAGAAGCTATTTGATCCGGCTCAACAAATGCGGACAAAGAATGGATACAGACGCTACTCCTCGTTCTATTAGGCCTCAGAAACAAAATCAATGACTCCGGCCTTTCACCATCGCAGATACTATTCGGTACCTCCACAAGACTTCCTGCGATGTGATTATTCTTCGTTCTAATTAGTCTATCGTAGATGTTCCAGATTTCTCCCACGAATTTCGGAACAACGGCGACAAAAAGAGTTTCTTACCCAAAGACCTTTTTAACTGCAAACAGGTGTGGATAAAGAAAGAACTGAGAAGTCCCTTACAGCCAATATACAAGGGCCTTTTTCAAGTTCTTCACCACTCCAAAGACGATAAAGTTATTACTATCTACAGACAAGGCAAAGAGGAAAGCGTATCAATCGACAAAAACCAAACGGATTTTGTCGAACTTGGAGGGGAAGCACGTAGGCATAATCCAAATGCCTAAATCTTAACATCAGACAAATATACTTTAATTTTAAAAATGCAATAATTGAAATTAAATATATTGGTTTAAATAAACTGAATTTGCTAGTTTAATATACACCGGTTACGTTTGTTGACGTTGAAAGATCATTTTCAATGTACAAAAAAATTTTATAATGTTAATCGCCGGTCATTTACTTTAGAAAATCTAATATCACTTTAATATCAATTATTATTTTTGAAACTATTTCAGCTCGATTTTTCGAACTAATTATAATATCATTAATTGAATTATTGTTTTTTTCATATTATTTTCTTTTACTAAAACGTGTATTCGGCAATAAAACTTGTTACCTTTCTAGAAATAGATTTTATAAATATTCACAGTTTATAGGTTAATGAATAAAGAACGATTACTTTATCTATAAATTTTTAGCTTTTTATCAATTTGTTTCAATTTTCAGAGTGATCTCCCTGTGACAGAGGTACGATTAGGAGACACTACAACAGCGACTGATGGGAAATATTCTTATATCAATGTTGGACCTCTACGGTGCACTGGAGACAGTTTATTTGACAATACCATTACATTTAGTAAACATGATTCTGTTATTTACCTACAACCACTGTTCGCTGAGAATGAATTCGATTTGATTTTCTTGTTTAAAACTACTGTCTTTAATGCGGTGATAATGCAGAGTTTGAGCAAAACAAATAATCAGTTTTTTGAAGTTCGAATTAGAGGTAGACATTTATTATTATTTTGCGCATATGATTTTTAATACAGGGTGTCCCACAAGGTATACATTCGCTAATTTTGATGTTAAATTGAAGGTTAGGGTCTATATATTGTATATTGACCAATAAAAAATTTCTAAAAATCTACCATCACATAACAAATTACATAATAAAATTTTTCAAATAATTTCAGAAAAACAAGTTAAATAATGACTCATTTTATAGATTATTCAATTTTAAACAACTTTTTTGAAGTAAATATATGCCCTAAAATGAACAGTAACAAATTTATTCAATAAAAAAACAATATTTATTAATATAAAAGATTTTCAGATAGGATAGAACTCCAGTGGTTAATTTGGAAGATTTAAAAAATAGAATTGAAGCCAGGATTCGAGAGATCACTTCCTGAAATGTCAAAAAGAGTTGTAAACAACTTTGAGCAACGATTAAGAAATGTAATTGTTTCAGAAGGATTGAATTTCAAAATCTTTTTTAAAGAGATCCTTCTGAAACAATTACATTTCTTAATCGTTGCTCAAAGTTGTTTACAACTCTTTTTAACATTTAAGGAGTGGTCTCTCGAATCCTGGCTTCAATTCGACTTTTTAAATCTTCCAAATTAACCACTGGAGTTCCATAAATACTATCCTTTATGAATCCCCAAAGACAATAATCGCATGGATTAAAATCAGGTTACTAAGGATGCCAACATATTCCTTTACCAGTAAATTTCTCTGAATCCAATCCATTTATTCGACCATCGAAATGTTCTGAAAGATAATTGAATACTTCGCAGGTTCTATGCGGTCTAGCACCATCTTGCATGAAATAAAAGTCGCTTATTTTTCCATAACCATACAAATAAGGTACCACTTATTCTTGAAGAATGTTTAAATAAGCAGTTGATTTAATATTTTCAGAAAAGATAACCGGTCCAATAATCATTTCTGAAAATATATCACACCAGACAGTTTATCTTTTCGGATGCCAGGTTTTAATAATGGAATAATGTGAATTTTCTGATCCCCAAATTCTACAATTTTGCTTATTAACGTATCCTTCCATTTGAAAGTGCGCTTCATCTGAAAACAAAATCTTTCCGAAATCAATATCGTTATTTTCTGCCATTGTCAACATTTGATTTGCAAATTCCAAAGGTCTTTCACCATATTAGGTTCGTGATTAAAATTGCAAGTCATAATTTTATAAACTTTATTTCTACTATAATTTTCATTATTGAAACAAATTTATGAGGAACAATATTTTAATTACACAATCCAGATCTCAAAATTCTAAATATAAATAATAATATCGATAAATATATAAATATGTTATTTTATTCAATTTTGCATAAATTTAGATCTTTAAAAATATTTCAAAATTTCAATTCCTAAATATCTTTCTTTGATTTTAAATCATTCGATTATAAATTATTTCTATGGAAATAACGACAATTCTTTCTTGATAATTCTTTGTACCGATGATTTGCTGATGTCAAATTGCTTGATTGCCATTCTAATCGATGTTGAAGGGCTTTGCTTGATCAATTCCTCAACTTTCTTAACATTTTCTTTGACAATAACCGTATTTTTCTTCGTTTTCATCCCTTCTTTATCGTCCATTACGCTACTAGTAGTCATAAATTTGTCAAATACTCTAAAATAATAATAAAAATAGTTTAATTCATTTTAAATGCTTTACTAACCTTTTAATTGTCTTTGGATCTATATTGTGGTGATTTCCAAACTTTTTCTTGAATAATTTAACCGCTTCTGATGGTGAATTCGTATCCCGATAAAATAAAACAATAAAACATCGTTGTTCTGTAGAATATCGGTTCATTTTCTCTGAATAAAGATGAAACTTGAGCACTGTCGAAACTAAAACACATTCTAAATAAACAATATGGATTCTAGGGATCAAAATTTAATTACAAATTGATCGATTTATAGTTTAATCGATGAAATTAATTTAAATATCGATAAATCAAAATTTTTGAAACTTATAATTTATTGAATAACTTTGTTACTGTTCATTTTATGGCATATGTTTACTTCAAAAAAGTTGTTTAAAATTGAAAATCTATAAAATGAGTCAAAATTTAACTTATTTTTCCGAAATTATTTGAAAAAAACTTTGTTACATAATTTGTTATATGATGCTAGATTTTTAGAAATTTTTTATTAGTCAATATACAATATATAGACCCTAAACTTCAATTTAACATCAAAATTAGCGAAGGCATACCCTGTGGGACACCCTGTATTTGTTATTATTATATTATCATTATTGTTAACATTGAGAAGTCTTAATCTCTAACATTACAAAAAATTGGTTTAACGGGACTCTTTAAGATCTTTGATGCTTATCAATTTCATCTAGAAAATTTATTATTAAAGAAAAGTTGTGTTATATTTTTAGATTGAATTGTTTTAACGACGATATAAAAGTTGTGTTTGTCACTTCGAAGATAAAGGGATTTTTCTCGATGAAATAAAAGCCTAATTTGAGTGTGCGAGTTTATATTGGATAGAAATTTTAATGTCAAGATTCGTACATTAGAAAGATATGCTGTCATCGCCGTACTCACATACACACTACTAAGTCAAGCGAGTAAGGTCTGTGAGCATTTGAAGTCGTGTCATAATAGAGTCAGCTGATGTAAAGGATGAATTGTAAATTCTGATTTCGAATTTTGATACGCATTCAGTTTTGCTAGTCATCATTGATCAAATATCATAACGCTTTCATAAACTTTTAAAATGGAAATATTAAAACTGTTACAATGTTAAATATTTTATTTTACATTGTGATTTGAATTAACATTGACATCAGATTTGATTTAAAGTATATAATTGTATATATATATATATATATATATATATATATATATAT
>MQRK01246727.1:29823-43490 GCA_001938485.1 Girardia tigrina
CTATGCCCCACGTTTTTGGTTAGGTATAGAATTTCTCACATGTCTAGAAAAAAATTATTTTCCTCTTTTTAGTGCATTGGTAATGCTTGAAAAACGTGGTTGTTTTTATAAAAAATTTTATGATATAATATTCCAGTTAAAATTAAATTTAAATTGTAAATATTCTTTCGATGATGATTGAGTAAATACCGGAGTTGAATTTTATTGTCTTGATGATTTAGCTTTCTTTTTAAATGATCATTGTAAAGTAAATGTAATTGTTTATTAATCATTTAAATATATTTATTTTGTGTAAAAAATATTATAAAACGAGTTTAACAGAAGTTGGAGCGACATTTATTGATGGATCAGCTGTGGAAATAAAATTGGATTACTCAAATCAGAAGATCAGTACTCTTGAAGAATATATAGAGATTGGTTTCAAGACGAAAGACAAGCAGGGTCATTTGTTGCAAGTGAGCAGCAATGATCGCAAGAAATATATCATAATTAAAGTATAATTTTAAACATTTTTAAACAAATTAACGGATTAAATAAGATTAACAATAATGGAGGAATAACAATTGAATTTAATGTGGGTTTTGAAAGGTACGAAGTCGCAACAGATTACATTGTCGATTTATGTAATGATCAGCATCACGTATTAAAGGCTTGGAGAAGTGAAATGGGCCAAACATGGAATATTCAGGTTTCATTTGTCATAAAAAAACAGTTAATTATTGTACCCAAACAGGTTGATGATTATCATATTGTGAAAAAGAGTTTCTCGGACAGATTGTCTCAAAACTCGGATACAAGATTGGATAGACCAACTTATGTTTATGTTGGAAGAAATTTTTCAATGACCACAAATAAAGGATTTACCGGCTGCATTCACCGATTACAATTCAACAATATATTTCCTTTGAAGATGCTTTTTAACCACGATCCACTCCCGAATGTTGTAGTCCAAGGAAATGGTAACTTTTAACATTTCATTTTATATAAATATGATTTTCTATTATATTAAAAATTATATTAATTCATTAAAATAGATGCAAGGCATTTGTTCTCAGAACATTACACTTTCCTGTTACTCTGAACCAATATTCAGATTATAATCGGATAACACTTCTAGCGAAATTAATTCTTCACCATATTGAATAAATAGTTATATTGTTCGAAAAGAAAATTGTTATACTTTCACCATCTCGGTTGGAGAATCATCATTCTCGGTTCAACATAGACAAATCAACATACTACATTCGTATAGGGCTGGCAATCTCGGGATCCCGAATCCCAGCATTAAAATGCTAGGGATTTCGGGATTTTAGGAAAATTTATTTCCATAGAGATAAAAAATTTAAAAAATAATTACTTTTTAAATTATAATTTTTACTTTTTGGTAACAAAATCCTCTACTAATCAGTTATAATTTATAACTGATTAATATGGGATTTTTTTCCTAAAATTCAAAAATAAAATTTATCACATTTTAAATTTTATTTTGACTTTTTAGAAAAAATTCCCATATTAATCAGTTATAAATCTTTTTCATAATTTTTTTTTATAAATTAATTTCTAAGGAAACAAATTTTCCTTAATTTATCATTGAATCAATAAAATTGATAATTTAAATTTTTTTACAAATATATTTAACAAGTAATTCTAAAATAATTTTGTGATGTTTAAATATTTTATTACAAGCACGTTATTATTTTCATAATATATCCCTTATTATTTAAATCTGTCAGTCCATGTCATTATTTCTTTTATTAATTATTACCCTAGTTTCATTTTGTTCACCTTTAATATTATTTATAACATTAAATTAAACAACTAAAAAATTTTAAATAATAATAATTTCAATTTCAATAATTTGAAAATGAAAATTGTCCACCTGAACAATTATTCACCTCAATGCCTATGCTAAGGAAAATATCATCAGTAAAGACATCATCGAGACTGAAATAAATCAGACAATTCCGCAGATTTCGATTGAAGAGAGATTGAAAGAAGCTATCTTAATGTCAACGAAGCCAAAAACGACGATTGTAGAAACTGAGTTGATGGCTCTCATTATCATTATCAGTCTCTGCTTATCGTTGCAGAGAAAGTTGGGAAAAGAGGATTTTTTATTTGCTGGGTCTATAATTATCTTCTCACTGCTTTACCAACTTCCATTGAAGCCGAACATGTCTTTTCCTCTGTGGGATATCTCTGTACAAAACTGTGCTCTAGTCTAAATGATAAGACAAACTTTGTCTCTTGCTTTTTCATTTTAAATTTTAGTAAATTATGTTATGATACCAGCAAGTATGAATATGTTTATATTGTGTTGTGTTTCCTGTAAATATTTGTAAATTAAATGTTTTATTTATGATGTTGTGTTTATAATAAATGTTTTTAATTAAATTTATTACTAATTAAGTGTTATTCATCGTAACAAGAAAGGGCAGTTAGTGTGTGTCGTATGGTCTAAACTACTATGCGAAATGAAAATCAAGTATAAATATATCAATCCAGGAAAATCCCGGGAGACAGGGATTACAAAAAATAAAATCCCGAAATTGCGGGATTGTATAATTGACGGGGATTGCCAGCCATATTCGTATACAATTTAAAATATTCCTCACATAAATGTTGATAAGTTTTTTGAACACCATAGAAATTTATGAGACTAAACGTTACAAGACTTTATTAATCACTCATTAATCCTTTATTAATTACTCATCCTTTATTAATCTAGATATTTGTTGCTTTCTCATTTCTGATTATAAGAGCTAACATGTCTGGTACATTGGCCATACTAAACTAACATATTTAGCTTTACCATAAATAATTAACTGAGATCCCAAGTCCCATTTTTGTGATTATCCGAGACTTACCCCTCTTGATTTTTAAAGACATTGAACATTATTTAGGGAAGGATAATATTTTATGATTTGTTTCTGTTGTAAAAATTTGGATTAATAAAGCACTTGAAGGTATTCGTGAAAACAATTGTGGTATTGAAGAAACAATGCCGAAGATGGAAAACGTTGTAATCAAACAATATCCACCAATACCGCCTTTTAACATAACAACAGAAATGCCGGACTGGCAAAGACAGGGCATCATCATCGGAGGTGAGCGCACAAGTTTGAATATTTCGTTTAACTTTTAATTTTTTCCTTCAGTTGTCATGGGAATTATTTTTCTGATTATCCTGATCCTTTTGATTTTCTTCTTTCGTAATTTCACCGTCGAAAGAGGCGATTACGATACAAGGGAGGCGAAAGGCGCCAAGCGATTGGACACGGCTGACAATGCTATTAGATATGGTAATACAAATCAGCCGGATGCGTCTGGCAAGGAGTGGTGGATATAACTTTCTGAGTTGTTGTCCTGTAAATATAAGGCTGTGTCTTTGATTAAACCGAGGCTGTGACAATTTGCATCATTTCCATATTAATTATTTGTATTAACTTTGTTTTTGTTGATAATAAAAAGAATATTAGTTTTTCCTATTTTAAAAAAATATTTTCATCAATTTTCTGTTTTTCGATTTGTATCTTGAACAAATTTGTATAATTTCGTGAGTAGACTTCGTTTGGGTGGGCCCCTTTATTTATCGAGATATTAGTTTGGAACGGTAGATTAATTTATTGATTCTTTAAAGCAAGTTAGTTAAGTTTTGCAAGAAATTAGGAATGATGGAGTTTGTCTTGCTAAAAATTTAAAACGTATTTTATAACTAAAAATTTATTTTTATATAATGAAGTATAATTTACAGATTGTCCTTTAAAAATGTCGTTTTTACAATTCCAGATAATAGAGAAATAACTTTGTGCTAATGACATTCAAAAATATAATTACACAAGGTTACCATGATGCTGAATTATCAGATGACAGTGGTGTTTCAGTTTATCAAACTCATGTCTAATGATCTCACTACTCATACTCTTCTTGTAATCTTCCAGGAAGGTCTCTTGGAATGAGAATCAACGAAGACGATATTTGTGCGACGCGTTTCCAGGAGAGGGTAAAGGAGGCGGTCACAAATTTTAGTGCCAGGAGAGTATGGGGGTTGGGCAAGACGATGGTAACGTTTCGTCTCCTGAAAGGTGGTAGTTGCCCTGGATACATGGACTGGCGCATTGTCATGAATCAGCGTCGCATTTTCCCATTGGACGGCTTTTCTTGTCTGTCAGAGCTGGCAGATGTTAAATGAATTGAAGGCGTCTTGTAGGAATGCTATGTACCCCTGTGATGTCACTGTGGTATTAGGCATTACGCGGAAAAAATGAAGACCGTCGAAGTTGGCAGCCCAATGAACCATCCACTTCTTCGCCATGGGCATTCGTCTGGCGATTTGAGGAACATCACCGTCCGAGGGAATCCAAGCTTTCCTGGAAGCTGCGTTCCCAATTCCACACGCATAAAATTGCTTTTCATCAGTAAAGGCGAGATTTTACTGCATGTTTCTTTTGTCCATCGCCTCCACAATTTTCTGGCGGGAATTCACTGTGCATTCTTTGTGTACATCAGTCAGGTTGTGTGGGATCCACTTGCAGTGAACACTGCAAAATCCAAGGTCATTGTGGAGGATGTCCATAATCATCTGTCTTGGCACATCAAATTTCGTAGATAAATCACTAATAGACATTCGAGAGTCAGCCATTAATTCAGCTTTCACTTTCTCAACTAATTACAGTCTTTTCTCGGTTTTTGGACGACCACTTCCTTTAATGAGATCAAATGATGTTCTCATGACATCTTCAAACTCTTTCATTATTCTTTGAACTTGTCAAAGTCCGATTATATTTTACCCCCATGTCGTTGTAAGAAGTTCATGTGTTTTCCTTCCCTGCATTACATTTCTGCGACAGGTTTCAATTACAACG
This sequence comes from Girardia tigrina, assembly GCA_001938485.1. Taxonomy (NCBI): domain Eukaryota; kingdom Metazoa; phylum Platyhelminthes; order Tricladida; family Dugesiidae; genus Girardia; species Girardia tigrina. The sequence continues at coordinate 34,689 of MQRK01246727.1, forward strand.
TTTAGCTGTTCAGTAGACGGTTACATCATACTGTACTGTAAATACGCGAAAGATGATAAAATGTGAATCATAACATCAAAACAAAAATAATTGTATTAAAATTAATAAAATTCAAGTAATGTAAATAACTTATAGAAATAAAGTAAATAATACAGAATTATATTTTATTTTTTAAAACGACATTTTTTAAAGGACAATCTGTAAGTCTGTATTTAAATACTAAATATTTTTATTTTAATTGCAATTATTATTATAGTTTCTTGATTTAATTAAAAATTACAATATTAGAGTATTAAGGTTTACTCTGGTGTTTTAGTTATGTTTGGGAGTTAATACATTAAACTCTGACTGTGATAGTCTCAGTTAACGAAAGTATCAAAAGAATTTCAAAATTAAAAATCTCTGAAAGAAATAAAAACATAAGACAAAAACCAAATAATGCGTGCAAATGACAAATATATGTTACATTGTATAAAAGATTAACTTTATTTATGAAATACAAGGTATAAAGCAAAATTGAAAGGGGATAAAAGTTATTTTAAGTAGATCGACATAGACAAAGATTGTGGAATTTGTTTTAACATTTGATTATTTCGTCAGACATTAACATTAAAAATTAACATTATTTTGACGTTTAAAAACGCAGTGTCATCCGGGGGAGAGGTAGGTGGTGATATCAGAAATTGTTTCTCCTTCTGTGGCAACGGTAAATACTTGATGACGCAATTGCTCGGTACATTCGCAAATAAACACTCTACTCGCTCTTTTACACTTCCTTCCTTTGCGAAATTTTCATTTGCAGTCCTCAGATCACCTCCTGTGCCAGAAGGAGCTGAGAAGATTTTATTTGTTCTAATCCTTACCAACAAAGCTGCTTCATTTGATTTCATCGATATTTTCGCCCGATGAAATCCCTGTAAATACACAAATCGGCAGTTTCGATCGAGTTCCTTGAAGATATTTTCGAATTCCGTTTTGAGCGAATTATTATCGAAAATTGAAGAGGGATTATTTTTTCTGGATTATTTTTTTCTCTTTCGATTAAAAAAAATAATAATCAATTTTAACGACTTCAAATATTTTTTATTATCAACCTCAATTCAAATTAACTCTGATAATGGTTCATAAAAATCAAAATTTCTCTGGCCACACACACAATCTCACATAACTTACACACATTTACAAAAAAATTCATATTCATGTTATTTACATTTTTTTCCCATTGGACAGACACAAACACACAGACTCGACACAAACAAATCACACCCTGAAGTTTAAAACAAAGCCCTTTCTCCACTCCAACACACATTGTCGACCTTTCGAAAAGTTCAAATGACTCATAATTATTAAACGAATTAATTAATTAACTGAGTTTAACTCAATTTTTTACTTTTACCTTTATTTATTTTCACTTTTATTTAAATTAATTTAATTATTTTATGTTTAATTATTTATTTTAATTTATTAATTATATATTTTATTTATATACTTTTCTTAATTTTTTTTGCAAAATGTTTGGTCAAACCAGAATTTCCGCTCCACGCATATTTGAAATTTGTACCAAACATCGTCCTTGATAAAAAAGTAACTTCTCATACCTTATTGCAAATTTTTTAGTAATGTTTCCTTGGCGAAATAAATGCGCACTTTGATAAAACAAGAAATTGACTTTTTACAAATATTATTTAGAATTAAAAATTGTATTTCAAGGACTGTTGTTAACAAACACTTACTTAAAATGTATCGAAACACTTCAAAACCGCAGCAATAATCGTTTTTATTAAAACAACTTGTATAAAAAATGGAATCTACACTAAATTATTCATCGTAGAAATATTTTTACTTTACTAAATCACTTCTGTGATAAATAAAGTACATATCAAACAAATTAAATAGAATTATTACATGTGTGGGTACGCCATACCCATAACATAGACAACGCCTGATTTATTGTCACATAGGACAACCGTTAAAGGAAGTATCACTATTGTTTTCAAATATTTTCGTAAAATGCTGCTTACAGTTTGATATTTCACACCATACATCGATGCAATTGCCAAGGTGGAATGTCCTTCTAGACCTTACAATTCTGTCTGTCATTATTTGCAACTACACGTTTCTTAAGACTTGATGTGGCTCAATTTGTGATTATTTCTGTGTTTTCCTGATTATCTTGTTCGAATTGATTTTCTTGCATATTATTTTCATTATTACAAGCCTCATTAGAATATTGCGATTATAAATATATTAGAATATATTGATTATAAATAAAAAATATAAGTTAAATATTGCATACTTATAATATCGCATTTTAGTTCGTAATGCATAGCAATAAAATAATCCCCAAATAAAACTTTTATTTCCTTAGTTTTGAAATTTATTCATTACAGTCTACTCCAGTTAATCCAAACATCCAAAATGCACAAAAAACGTTCGGATTAGCCAATTTTCAGTTTATCCGTAAATCGAGTAATCCGAATAACTAGTCGAATTGACTTAAAAAGAGAAAATTGACCTAATAGACGTAACAAAAGTTGCTCTTATAAAGCATGTTTAGCACCTAAATTTTTATTTTTATCTTTGTTAGAAATAAAAAATTATTTTATTGGCTTAAAGTACACAAGATATATTACGCAATTATGTACTTTTCGTAATAGACGAATAAAAGTACATCTACAAGAAATGTAAAAAGTACTTGGAACACGGAGCAAGGAGTTTTATATGATCACGAGTCAACTGACCTTACAAAACCCCACGGCGAAATTAATGTAAAGGTTTATTTCGGTAAGCTATGATACGACCTTGGTGGTATCCCCACCGAATGCAGCAACGACCCGACTAAAGATGTTCGCATCTGGGCGGAGTTTGAGCGATCATGTAGAGGTTTAAGTCATAGGAAAATGTGATGGAAGACCACCGCGGTTCTGACATGAAAATCGATCGTCGGACATTAGTATAGGGGCGAAAGACTAATCGAACCATCTAGGAGCTGGTTTCCTCCGAAGTTTCCCTCAGGATAGCTGGCATTTGTGTTTTAGTATCACCTGGTAAAGTGAATGATTAGAAGATTTGGGGACGAAATGTCCTCAACTTATTCTCAAACTTTAAATGGGTACGAATTGTATCTTTCTTTAAGATTTTTTTCGAAGATATACGTAGTATAAATGTGCTCAATGGGCCATTTTTGGTAAGCAGAACTGGCGATGTAGGATGAATCAAACATTGTGCTCGTTCTCATAAAGTCATCCGGTTTTAGGTTTAGCAAGTGAAAATTATATTAGAAAACGTAGGGGAATTTTTTCCGTGTTCAATTTAACCGGAATAGACTGTATATTGCTGGCAAAGATTATTATATTTGTTGTAAAAATTATATTAATCAATAATTTATTTTATTGTTTGCAAGGATTATTATATAGATCGAAAAACCCTATATTGTATAATTATTGTTAATTATTTTAATATTAGGGTGAATAATTTATTAAATTAAATTCTTTTCGTATTTTCTACGTCTTTTTGTTCAAATTTTTCTTATTAACAAATAAAGATATTTTATATACATGTGTTATATGTTCTTAAAGCTCTTGAACTGCTCTATCACAATACATATTAAAACTTCTAATTAGTCGTTAAAATAATTTTTATGGTCTTTTAGAAAAATCATGGAAAATTTTGAAATTCGTGTTCTTTTACGCCATTACTGGAAACAGGGCTTAAACGCAACTGAAGCAACAAAGAAGATATGCGAAGTTGAAGGCGATAACGCGGTCTCAAATCTTACTGCACAAAATTGGTTCAAAAGGTTCAACGAAGGCCACATTGACCTCGGAGACCTATCACTGTAGATTTCGGAGCAATACGTGATTCAGTCGAGACGAATCCGTCAAGAAGTACTCGCAGATTGTCGGCCGAACTCGATATTCCTCAAACATCCATTGTACGACACCTTCGCGCTCTTGGCAAGGTCAATAGACGATGTCGATAAGTGCCTCATGAATTGACACAAATTCAAACCGAAAAGCATTTCGAAACTTGTCAAAAATTGCTTGAAAATCCGCGCGATGACCGTTTCATCCGTCGAATTGTAACTTGCGATGAAAATTGAGTTTACTTCAGTAATCCAGACCAACAAATCAATGGTTGGACCTCGGACAAATGGCGAAATTGGTAGTGAAACGAGATCGTTTCTCAAGGAAGGCACTTTTGTGTGTTTGGTGGAATTTCGAAGGCGTGATTCACTTCGAGCTGGTTCCAAATGGTTGTACCATCGACGCTGACCTTTACTACTTGACCTTTACCCAACTTGATCGAATGTATGCGGCACTTGGCGAGAAATATCCCGCTTTGATCAATCCAAAGTGAGTTCTTCTACAAACAAAGAAAAAAATTCAAAAATCTCGACGCCTTTGAACTTCTTCCACACCCAGCGTATAGTCCGGATCTTGCGCCATCCGACTATCACCTTTTCCGCTCTATGCACACTTTCTTCGTCGTCGCAGCTTCAATAATCTGACCGAGGTCGAAAACGGGTGTCACCAGTTCTTCGCTTCTAAGAACAAGGATTGGTACCGCAGCGGGATCGCACAACTTGCCAATGGATGGGTTCAAGCTATAGATTCAAATGGCCTTTACTTTGATACTTAAATGTTTTTTATTTGTTGTAAAATTATGTTTAAATTTTTAATAAAAAACACGAAAAGACTTTTGGTTCACCCTAATAATTAATTAATTGCTGTGAATTCTTTTTGTGGTGGTATGGGATGTGGACATTAATGACAATGCGGAAGAGAGGAGAGGGTTCAAAAACTCGTTTTTCAGTGACATCATTTATGAACGGTCCCTAATCTTTTATCTTTTTATTATTTTACATGTATCGTGTAAGCCCCAAAATCATAAAATAAAAATCGATGAAATCAACACAAAGTCAGCAATAAATCGGTTACATTTTTATTATTTATAATAATTTTAAAACTCGACTGAATTGAAAAAATAAAATCGTCATTTATTGGGCTGCTTTTTTGGCTTTCATCTTCTCCGCGCACTCCTTGAATCGCAAGATGCACTCTCTCTTGGTGCGGGTCCGCACCATGTCGCTGATCTTGTCCCAGCGGGCCGGATCGCTGGTGGCGACCGCCTTGAGGGCCGCCTCGAGCAGCTTCTGTTCCTCCAGCGACCACACAGTGCTCCGGGACTCCTTGCTCACTGCCGGTTCTTCTGAGATCCTCACGCTTTTCACCGAATCTTCGATCGATACATCGGCTTTCGTAACGAGATTGTGAGCGGCGGCTTCTTTCTTAATCACTGAGTCTGTGACAAAAACAAAAAAAATCGATAAAACATTGAAATTTAATGAGAAATTAAAAATTAATAGTGATTGCAATGTGAGTCTTGTCGTATACAAAGTCGTATAACTATTTACCCGACAAAGACAACATGGAATTTAGCAAATCTCAACAAAATATGCCGCTATCAGTGTCTCTGAGAAGCAGGAAATAGTCATCGACATTGGTTCACACATGTTTGACTTCGTTATGGAAGTTGTTGTTTGACCGTCATGACAAATGATTTTTCAAACGAAATTTACTCATATAGTGCAGTTAATGATTATGCAATCATTACATCATCAGTACATCATTTAAAAACTCTCAAAGTTGTAGAGAGTGCAGTTTGAACGTTAATTTTAGGATCCAAAGATCTTATATATAACGCTTCACATGTCACTCTCTCCCAATACTTTTTAAATTGAGTGCACAGAATTTTAAAGTGTTGTGAATTTATATCTCCTCTACAATGTCTTCTATGTCCTGCAATGTTACTTCCACTTTCATTGCGACTGTGTTCCTGGATTCTCTTACAGAGATGACGTAAAGTCTCTCCAATGTATGTGGCGTTACACCCATTACACGTATATTGGTAAATGAGATCCGAACACAATCCCAATGGCGTTTTATTGCCGAACATACTTTCAATTTTCTGAGTGCGGGATATTACTTCATATATATATATATATATATATATGAGGAGTTAGTTAATTTTTAGTTCACTGACCGAAATTTAATTTGTTTTAAAAAATTATTTACAATTAAAAATAAATTGAAAATTTTAATTATTATGATTATAATTTAATTTATAATTTTAGTCAAAATTTGAATTATATTAAAAAAGTTATTATTATTTGTAAAAAAATTATTTTTCAAATTTTAAATTCAATTAAGGATATGATTAAAAAAAAAATATTTAAAATATAAAAAATTGAATACTAAATATAACGTATTTTCAAAAATATTAAAGATAATAAAAAGTGTTTTTTCGTAAAAATGCAAAATTAAAAATAGCATATAATATTTTTAAAAAAAAAGAAAATTTTATAATACTATTAAAATAAATAACAAGTTTAAAAATTAAATATTATATTTATTTGATTGTAATTTTAGATAGATGAAAAATTATTTGAAAATAGAGATTGGAGTATTGATTATTAATTAGGAAAATAGTTGAAATTTTTGAATGAAAATTGTTTATAATAAATCTATAAATTGAGTAAAATGATTTCTGAAATTGATGATACAAACATCTCTCACTATATATATATATATATATATATATATATATATATATATAGAGTATTGGGAACGGTAATTTATTATTTTTGAAATAAACAAATTGTAAAAGCTTTTTTTAAGAAATTGATTGTCTATTGGATTGTTGTGTCTTAATAAATATTCAAATTTGACATAATAAATTCGCTTTAAATCTTCAATTAAAATTTTAAAACCTTTTGCCATTATTATCCAATAAAATCTTAAATTAAGACAAATAAATGTATAACATTATATTGGGTTGTTGCATAACTTCCCGCCGTTACATGAAACTATTTGTTCTACAAAGACTTTTTGATGTTTGGCGAAGTGTTATATACCATTAGAAAGCCCGTGCTATGCTCTACAAGATCAAAGTAATCGTTTTTGCATGTATTATTTTTTTGTCTTTTTTTAGAACCGTCAAATGGATTGTCAAGTCGACAAAAAATCGCATTTTTAACACATTTTCGCCTTTAATCGAGGTCAAAAAGCGAGTGAAGCTACCAGAGATATTTGTGCCGTATATGGAGAGGACGCTATAGCTGAGAGAACTGCTCGGGATTGGTTTGCCAGGTTCAAACACGATAATTTCGACCTCAAAGACGCTCCTCGTTCCATAAGACCAGTCGAGATGGACAAGGACCAACCCGAGAATATTTTGAAGGAAGATGGCCGCCAGACATGCAGAGAATTGGCCGAAAAGATGAATTGTGATTTTGCGACTATTTCACGCCATCTTCAGTCGATGGGTTTCACTCAAAAGCTTGGAGCTTGGGTCCCGCACGAACTCACCCAAAAACAGAAGGATAAGCGGCTTTCCATTGCTGCTCAAAATCTCGCTCGACATCAAGGAACCCATGGCCACAGAATCGTCATTGGAGACGAGAAATGGTGTCTCTATGTGAATATGAAGCAAAGGAAAGAGTGGGTGAGTCCTGGAGAGAAACCTAAGCCCAGGATCAAGAAAGACCTGCACCCGATGAAGACAATGATTTGTGTATGGGGGGATTGATAAGGTCTAATCCACTGGGAAATGCTTGGAAAGAACATGACAGTAGAAAAGAATCTCTATAAAGCTCAATTGCATCGAGTCAATGAAGCAATTCAACAAAAAAGACCGGATCGACAAGGCCAGGTGATCCTCCTCCATGACAATGCTCGACCACACACCGCAAAAACTGTCAAGATGGCACTCCAAGAGCTCGGTTGGGAGATCCTTCAACATCCTCCCTATTCCTCAGACCTCGCCCTGTCGGATTATCATCTCTTCCGCTGCCTTTCAAATGAAATGAGGGGTCATAGCTTCGAAAATCAGGATCATCTTGAGAATTGGCTCAACAACTTCTTCGAGACTCGACCTAAGGATTTCAGGCAAAATGGAATCAACAAACTGGTGGAAAGATGGGAAGAAGTCGTGAACAATGAAGGAGAGTACATAATTGATTGAAGTGTCATTATTTTGGTTGTTAAAATTCTTTGATTTCTTTGAAAATAAATGTTTAAAAAACGGCGGCAACTTATGCAACAACCCAATAAAAACAAATATGATTGCTGATGATGATGAAAATAATGTCCGTAATGGCTGTAGTGTTGTATCAATAACGATTCACAGAACTGTCTCTCATAATGGAATCGATCTATCAAAGAAGCGCAAATCACGACACAAAAGTTACTCTCCAATGATACAGAAATCAGGTTAAATGCGTTTTTTCTTTGGTCACGAGTAATAAGCTTCAATCAAAATAAAACAGTATCGATTTGTTATCATAATAATTAATCATTATAACCGAATTTAAATTTAGTAAAAGAGAAATGTTTTCTAACCGTCAGTCTTGAGAAGCTTGGCGCGTTGAATCACTTGCTTCTCTTTGACATTGAGCCCGGGATTATGGAGATTCATATGCTCGGCAATCGTGTTCCATCGGTGTTTCGTACCGGGCGGATGACAGTTGATCGACTTGATCAGAAACTGTGTCAACTCAAAGCTCCATTCCCGGTCGCCGCATCGGTCAATTAACGCCACCGAATCGGCCGAATTAATCGACTTATTGTTGACACAATCCCCAGATTTCCCGGCCTCCGTCGAACCGCCTTTGCCCGACACCTTTTCCTCGGCCTGTCTCACAACGGCCAACATTTCCTCCTCGCTCGTCAACCGCTCCAACTCGTCATTCATCCGACCCAACTCCTCGAGCGGCATTTTGACGCACAACATGTCCACAAT
>MQRK01246729.1:0-10977 GCA_001938485.1 Girardia tigrina
ACCGAATGCCCATTTTCCCCCTACTGAAACACAAGTCCCATACACCTCATTCATAAGTTATATATTTTAAATATTTATTCATTTTATTTCATTTTTTATCTTCTTTTCCTTTTCTTGCTGGAGAACCTTTTATTACTCGGCCGATTCAGCAAGCGGAAATAAAGACACGAAGAAAATATTATTACAATATTCTCTTAGGCAATTTAAGTGCCAAAACTTTAAATATTTTTTGCAGAAGTGGAGTATTACGAAGTCTCGCATTGAGTTATATCATGACATTATTTAGAAAACGATCAAACTTTATATCTTAGAAGGTGTTAAGAACACTGAAAATTATTTTTACAAAATTTATTATTTTAACAATGAGATTTGTCTCCGTGACTGCTCTCGGAAGATCGTTCACAAGTCTACATTGTAGTTGGAGAAATTATATTTATATTTTCTAATTTTTGAATCATGATTATTCGAACAAATTTAAATTAATTAAAAGTCTTTAAGTTTGGAAGTCTTTGAATCGAACCAACAATTTTACATTTTTTATCAAACTTCAAAATTTATTTTTCATTTAAACGTCATTAAAATATCTATTAGATTTCATTATAGAGAAATATTTTTAAATATTATATATTTAAATTATTTTAATTTAATTTATTATTTTAAATTTGTTTTATTTAGCTTTATTAAAACTTTTTGTTCTAAAAATACACAAATTTCATCATAACAATATAACAATATCAAATATCAAACAAACCAAATTTAATAACTTTTTAGACATTATTTATTTTTAAATTAAATTAAATTAAATTTTAATATAATTTTAAATTTTAAAATTTTGCCTACTTATTATTTCATAAATTAAAATTTTATCACATTATTAATTACATTAACTTTTAAAAGTTTTAATTATGTTCGAACAATCAGTTTACACAAATTTAATAACAGACCAATTTCCAACTGGGGGGGGGGGGAGAATCAGCATTCTAAGTTTAGCATACTAAAATCAACATACTACATACATATATATTTTAGATATTCCTCACAGAAGGAAATACATCTCTGAAATTCTGGGATGAATAAAAGAAGTCTAGCACAACAATCTGTTTATTTTAAAACGGGAGGGGTATAAGGAAAACATGCTATTTCGAAGTCATTAGGTCGTCTGAACCAAGTGGATCTATTAAAGAAGACTTAGAAAGAAATTTTATTCATTCAAGTTATTTTTATGCTCTTTGTTGTTAATGAAGGAAGTGCCATCATGTAATTTTTATATTTATCATAAACCCTCAAGACACTTAAATTACTGATGATCTACAAAATGACCATGAATCCGAAAAAAAAGAATAAATCGTTAGACTGTCTTTGTAACTTTACTTTTTGGTTACGTCAGGATGAAATTTTTTATTTTTCTTATAAAAAAGAATAAATAAACAGCATACCAAAAATCAAAAAATATTTTAAATCAGAAGTATTGATAGTGTTTATTCTAGTAATGTTTTAGTATACTCTTCTTGTTTAAAATGTGACATTTAAAAAATTATTTTAATGCCAGTGTAGCTGTCTAACTAAATAGTAAAAATGTCGACATACCGACTGTTTCCACTCTATTTTATCCAGAAAAATGAACTTTAGAATATAATATTGTTCTTTATTTATTATTTAATAGAGACTGGATTGACAAAGTGCTAGTAATAAAATATTTATGTTACTTTTACTTGAAGAATCCATTAATATGACTCTGGCGTATTAAGAGTCGTCTTAATCCCATCAAAATAATATTCTCAAAATCTCTTCCACCGATTTTAATGACAACATTGCCAATCGGAGAGCCAATCGTATGTCTAAATTTCTAATCATTTTTTATCATTATATTATTTGTCATTATTGTATTATTTTTATATTTATACAATGCTGATATATAAAAATATATTATTATGAGCATTGAGACAATTCTCATTTGAATTTTTATTACAATCACAATTAGAGTCATTACCACTCTCAGAAGGTCTTTCATCGTTTGACATCGCTCTAATTGGTTTCATTATTTCTGTCTTTAATCATGATTATTCGAACAATTTTTCTAAATCTTTTTTAAAAATACATAATTTTTAAAAATATTACTTAAAAATAATAATTTAAATCATTTCTAAGTAAAAACACAAAATTATAAAAATGTTATCAAATTATTAAAATCACTAATTTAAATCTTATTAAATTTATTTAAATTTAGATAAATGCTTTTCTATTCTTAAAAAAATATTAAACTTAATTTAAATTGTTAATTTAAAAAATAAAAACTTATTATGTAATTATATTCAAGAGCCAATCACTTTAAATTTAAAAAAATACCAATTTCCATCTGGGTGTGAGAATCACCATTCTAAGTTTAGCATACTCAAATCAACATACCGCATCAATACATTCTCACATTCAAACAATTTAAAATATTCCTCTCAGATATAAAACATTATATTATCTGTTATACTTAAATATAAAATGATAGATAAAATACTAATTTACAAAAAGAAAATTAAAAATGGTAACTGCCATTAATTTGAAATTAAAAAATTAGATGAAGTAAAATTTTAATGAGTATTCGTAATTAATGGTTCTTCCTTTGTGAAAAAGCAAATTGAACTTTAATAAGTCTTTAAAGCATGGTTTGATGCTCCGGTCAATCGATGAAAATTAATGAAAAAAATAACTCTAAATAATTAATTTGTAAATTTAATGCATTTATTTAAATAATCTAATGTAATTGACTGGTTTGGTTGAAATAAACTATTTAATTCCATGTTTGTCGTATTATCATATTTTGTTGAGTGTTATGCATTGCAATGAGAGTAATTATAGCTCCGAATGAATTTTATGCTGATACGAACGCGATGGTTCACACTGTTACCGCCGTTGGATATTTTGAGGGTACCAGAGATCCACTTCGTCAATGTTCCGACCCTCACTCGTGACGTCGACGCCTCCGTCGTCGCACATGTCTGGATCTCAACCCTGAGTGTCAACCAGGACACACAGACCTACCACATTGCTTCACACAATTAAGTTGTCTGAGACATCGCGAACCGGAATGGGTGACATGGGAATCCTTAAAAAAACAAATTTCAAATCTTTTATAAATAAATATTTATTTAACTAATCAAGTGTATCGTATAACTGAAAATTTTATAAATTTGTAGTTAAAAGATTGTTTTTTTATAATATTATAGGTTTGTATCATTGTTTTGGTTTTTAATGAGTAGATAAAGTCTGAATTTCAGAGTTTTGTGCTTAATTTACTATTATCAAATTTAATAAAAGACATTTGAGGTGTTTAATAGTTTCTTGAAATTTTTGTAAATTTTTCGTGTTATATATATATATATATGAAAATTAATTTTGTTAGAGCTTTTTTAAAAACTGATCATTGTACATGCTTCAGAATTTCATTTTTCATCATCATTAATTATAATATAATGTGTAAGGTAATAAAATGTTAATTAAGGGTAGATTAATCAGTATATATTTAAGTATTCAAGATTTTGTTGTATATTAACGGCAATATTATTTATTTTAATCAGAGATTTTAGAATTGAGACGGCCTTTGCCTATTTTGAATAAACGTTAATAAATGAATTGTAAGTAAAAAATGAATGACATTGATAATTTACATTTCAGTTGTTGAATGCAACATATCTAGAAACAAATGCTTATATCGTAAAAAAATGAGTTTATACTATTAAGAATATTGCAAGACGGATATTTATTTTGAAGATTTATTTACAATAAATGATCCGTAATTAACGGCTGCCATATGCTTTTTGAATTTTTGAATTTTTTAAATAATTACCAAATTTCCAAAAATTAAAACAATTGAATATTTTTATTAGTTGTTAAGTAACAATGTAATAACTATAATTTATAATAATTACTCTTAAATTTGAAAACAATTGACCTCAATAGCCCATGAAGAGATATCATACCTCAACTCTAAACCTTCTATAAACGCATTCATACATCACTCAAGCATCATTCAAGTATCCTCACAGACAAAAATCACACGGAAGGAGCCCGCAAAATTAAAATAAATCAAGAAAATTTTCGAAACATTTACTTTTGTAAGTTAAAGTATCATAAATTATCACATTTTATAAAAGTTATTATTTCTAACTTATTATTAACTGTTCTAATTAATTTTGTCGCTATTTTTCAGCAAAATGGTTCTTCAGGTGTCGAAAAATAATTAGGGCAGATTTTAACTTAGTGTTTGTGGTACAAAGAGGCAATTTTACCTGATTTGTCAAACACAGTTCTCAAATTTTTAAGTAGAATTTCCTGGAGGATTGAAAAGTGTGATGTTATTATTCATTATGAATTTTAGATCTTTCTTTGCAAAGTGACAGAGCTCCCTCTTACCTAAAAATTGACTGATTTCCCTGTTCAAACCATTAACTTAGTTTCATGATCTTCATAGTTTCATTTCCTTCAAAATACCAATATATTTATCAGAATTTATAGATCCAACAACTGCATGTGCTTTTCTCCAACTTTATCTTTTATTGACCATTTTAATAGTTAAAACCGGTTTCGACCTTGGTCTGCATTCTCTAAAGCCAATGTTCTGACTGAAACATGAAGGTCATCTTCTCTCAAAACCTTCTAAAAATCTGAAATAGATAATTTTCAGTAATTTAGAGTTTCTTTAACAATCTTTCTTTCAATCCTCACACTATTTTGTTTCTTTTCCTTAAAATTTGGATTATCTGTGATTTTACACTTGAATAGCCTTTGAATGGAGGACTGAGAAATCAACATTTTAGACTTTATTATCTGTGTAGTTGCATACAAAATTTAAGTATTAAGATTAATTTAATACAAATTATTATCAATTATTTTATATGAACTACTTGGGCTGAGATTTTAAAAGCAATTTAGCAATTGATGCAATTCAGAGGTCACTGTCTGCACTTTGTTTTCGTAATTTTATGGCATATTATTATTATAAATATCGTATATTTCGGTTTATAAGATAACCCTTTATTCCTAAAAACATTTACAAAATTGTTAGATAAGACAATTTTGGGAAAATTTTTAGGGATAAGTGGTTGTCTTTTCCACAAAAGTATACATTATATTTTACACGAGTAGGCATTCTCTATAACTCGAAAATTAAATAAGAGTTCCAGGGCGAAATAAAAGTAAATTTTTAGCAATTTTTTTATGTTATTTAAATATCTCTGGCATCTTTTCTATCTTACTGACCTTAACCTCGCTTCTAAAGTTTCACTGGACTTTTTTGCATATTCTTACACGAAAAGGTTTATTATATTAAAAAACATATAAAAACTGAAATTAAAAACCACTCTTTTACGGAAAATAAAGGAATTCTAAAGGTTTTGAAACAAAAGAACTTTCAACATCATTAATGAAAGAAAGAATCAAATTTATTTTACCAAAATTATTTGATCATAAGTTAACTTCACGGATAAATAGTTTAATATTAGACTTTTTCTACCGACCTCATTTTTATTTTTTTAAAATATTCGGAATTAATTTCGAAATGATAAAAAATATTTGGTTATATTAAACTTTTTTCTCATTAAAAAAATATCAAAAAAATGTTTTCAAAAAATCTAATTCGAAAAATTTATTAAAAATAAAATACATTTTATTTAACAGATTTTATTAAATTCTTTTATTTTTAAAAATATTTTATCACTTTTTATTTATCATTTAATGGTCATTCTTGGATTGCGCAACATTTATTAATGGCTTGGTGATAAATTATTAATTATTGTCAATGACGTAAGCTCACAATTAAGATTATAATCATCAATTGTTCCGATTGTTTTTGTCTTTTTATATTTCGTAATGGACAAAAATTAATTATTTTACAAAACACAATTAATTATTTTTATTTATTTAGGGAAATGATTAACACTTCGAATTCAATAAAAAGTGTTGATAATAATAAATATATTTAATCTTATAATAAATCAATTTCGAATAAAACATGTATTACAATTGATCCGATCGGAATTGAAAAAGATATTTTTTGATTTCGATGTTTTATAATATTATTGAATCAGAGTTTTTTTTTAAATTTATTTATTGTAATTAACAGTAATTTGATCCTCTGAAATGCGACTCAAATAGCAATGTACAAAAATGAAAAATATTAAAAATAATTTGTATCAATTTATATATTTTTCTCATAAAAGAACGAAATGCAATTTTGAATTTTTGAATTATTAATTTATTAAATATTAATTGTAAAAAAATTGATTTGTAAATTAGGAAATATGAAAAATAAAACAATTTCCGTGGGATAATTTACAATTTCGATTTGATAAATTATTTATTCTTTTTTTTTGGATAAAACCGCGGATTTCGTTATTTTTGTTGAATATTTCTCCAGTGATTGAAGAGATCAAAATGAAATTATAAATTGATAAAAATATTAATAAATTATTAATATAAAATATTTATATAATAATAAAAATACAATATCTTTTTATAACCACTGACATTATTCCATTTTATATTATTTTAAATTAATATTTCCATGTATGTTTATGTTTCCAAAATTTGAAATAAATGTATTTATGATTTTTATAAATGTACAAAATATATTCAAAATATTATTATTATCATTATTATATTGTTATTATTATTATTATTATTATTATTATTATTATTATTATTTTGTTGTGGTCAAGCACTTCTTTTTATAAATGAATAGTTTAAATAGTACCAAACATTTTCCTGTGGATGAGGGTATAGTCGTGTATCACCGATTTTGCACTGGAACATTCTTAATAAAAGAAGAATGAGGTTTTACAACAATGCGAACTAGATTAAGTATTTCAGAATTTCTTACAAAACGTAATTAGGTGAAACTTATTTTATTTATTTATAAAATAAGACAACTTTTAGGACATAAAAATTGATTTCTTTCTTTAAATTATGATTATTACTTATTTGTTTAAAAAAGCATCTAATAATAATAATTATAATAATATTTCAATAGTACCACAAAGCTTTACTCCAACAGTATGTAAGTATTGAGTATAATTTATGAAGATTTATTTGTAACAACTAAGACTAACTATAATGATTTTACATGATTAATAATTGTTTTTATTTTGATGATCATGATGAGAGCTATGCTTGATTCTAAAACTCCTAACTAACATACGATTTATTAATGTAAAGGCGAATGCAAAATGGGTCTAGGGTAAGTGGAAATGAAATACCAGAAATGTTTAAAATTGAGTTTAATATTGTAATTATATCAGCGAGGATTATGGGGTTGGAAAATTTATTTATTTTTATTTTCTATAATCGGAGCCCCGGAGACCGGTTCGCCATTGCAGTAATGGATTGTAGTGCATGATATGACAAATCTGGTGACGCAAAATATTCATATAGAATTGTATAATTTCACGACATTCTTTAATGGTAATTGATGATCAAACTAATATCTGTGGATCAATTATCAGTACTGATCCTATTTAATAAAGAAATATATCGGTTGTTTTATATTGTTCCAAGAAGGAAATGTCGTTGACATGTAAATTAAAGCATTTGTCTATTTGAAACATTTTAGTTTGTTGATGAATATTACACTTTATTTTTATACTGATTTTATTTTAGTATTTTTAGTTTCTTTTATGACTTTAAGTAATTATTAATTTGGAATTTATCGATTTATAGGTGGTAATGTCGCTGCTCGTAAAGAAGTGATACGGAATAAGATTAGAGCCATTGGAAAGATGGCAAGAGTTTTTACAGTTCTCAGGTGGGAAAGTTTGATGGAATATGTTTTTATGTCTTTATATTTTGTAAATATTTTTTTATTTTTTAAATTATTTAAATTATTAGGGAAGAAAGTGAGTCTGTTCTACAACTTAAAGGACTTACTCCAAATGGAGTTCTTCCTTTAGGTGCCTTGTCTGGTGGAAAAGAATCTCTTAATTCAGGTATATTCTTGTCGTGAAAAATAATTATTCATGAATGAATTATGATGTTTTTTATTTCTATTAGCTGTTAGTTCATTTTTAAAGAATATTCGAATTTCTGGGATTTGCTAAAATAGAGATCCTTAAAGTTTTATTCTACAGAAGTATCGACAACTATCAAGTTTAAGAAATTGAAACTTCAACAATAAAATGTGCAAAAAAATAAAAATTTTTTACTTTTTATCCTATAGGGTTAGGGTTCCGGTCATGTACAAGGTGGCTCATTTAAAACTTAATTTTTAAAACCGATGCACTAATTAAGAATTTCGCCGGTATTTAAATAAGTGTTTTCAAAGCTTGTTTTATTTTTTTCTTATTTTTAGTATTTTAATCGATTTTTGATGTTTTTCGTTTTTGCCAAAAATATTAGGTTGGTCGAAAAATAATGGCGGTTTTGGGACACAAACTTCAAAGATGTGCAAATTCACAGAAACAAAAGTTTATTAATCAAAGTATGAACCGTTGGCATCAATACATTTTTGCCAACGAGAAACAAGTTGTTTTATTCCATCAGCATAAAATGCATCGGTTCTCGAAGCGACGAATTCTTGGAAGGCATTTTGAGCATCATTTTGGTTTTTGAAATTTTTTCATGTAGGAAGTTGTACAAATGCCTGAAAAAGTAGAGGTCCGTTGGCGAGAGGTCTGGTGAATATGGTGGATGAAGCAGGGTTTCATAGTCCAACTCATTAAGCTTTTGTAGAGTCACTTTTGAAATATGAGGTCTAGCGTTATCATGAAGAAGGATGAGGCTTTTTCGATTGACCAATCCCGGACAAAGGGTTTTCAATTTTTTATGCATTTCATCAATTTCATGACAGTACCTCTCCGCTGTGATTGTTTCACCTGGATTCAAGAAACTATAGTGGATGATTCCATCATCACACTACCAAACTGTCACCATAACCTTACGGGGTGTTAGTTTCGGTTTTGGAAAGTGTTTTGATACTTCATCTTTGTCCAACCACTGTGCAGATCGACGTAGGTTATCATACAGGATCAATTTCTCATCACAGGTAACAATACGATCAAGAAATGGATCGTTTTTATTGCGAAGATGATTGGCAGAACAAATTTCATAGCGTCGGTTCTTTTGATTTTCATTCAAATCATGTGGAACCTATTTATCAAGTTTCTTGATTTTTCCAAGTTGTTTTAAATGATCCAGGACTGTTGAATGACTAATGCCCAACCCATCTGCAAGTTCCCTGATTGTTGTACTGGGATCTGTTTCCACCATTGTCCTAAAATTGTCGTTGTTCACAGCAACTGGACGACCACAACCTTCTTCATCTTCAAGTTTTTCATCTCCATCAGAAAATGTTCAGAACGATCGTTGCACTGTGCGCTCAGAAGCTGTTCCCTTGCCAAACGCTTTATTGATATTGCGAGCTGTTTCTGCTGCTTTACGACCCAGTTTAAATTCGTACAAGAAAATTACTCGAATTTTAATTTTTTCCATTATTAATTTAGTACCGCAAATATTCTAAAAAAATAACAGCAATATGTTAATAATGGCTATAGGAATATACAGCTAGGTATAAGATTTCAAATAATATCTAACACTAATGCATTTAAACTTACTTATATACATATCAAAGTAGATAAACAAAGTATAAAGCTCAAAAACCGCCATTATTTTTCCACCAACCTAATATTAAGATTCTCAACAGAAAAACGAATTTTCATCGTAGAAGAGCATATTCAATGCAGTGAATCAGTGCGAGAAGGTACAGAAAATGTTTTATGTGACATCAATTTTTAAATAATAATTAATATTGTTGCGAAATTGTTGGATCTATCAAAAGAGGGAACTCAAACTGCTGTGACTACCGAGAAATGTTGAAAGAATTAGAGAAATTAGAAATATCGAACATCATTGCAGAGAAGAATACCGGTAAGAAGGTGAATGTTAAGGACATTCCGAGAATAATGCGAAATGAGTGTAGCTTGCGTCCATAAAAAATTAGCCGGTGCAACAATTGTAACAGAGAGGCACTACATAGTGATTTCTTTTAGGAACTTTAATGTTAAAAAAGATGGAGAGGAATGAAATTAATCCCAAAAAATGTTGTTCAATCTAACAAGCTACGTAAACAAGCTAAATTATAGATTTTTTGGTTCTAATGAAATCTACTTTTCTGAGACTTTGAGCAACAGTGACAGTTGATGAAAGAACATGGACGATAAATCATTGAAGGGACGGTAACAAGTTCCAACTATTAAATATTATTGAATGAAAGATTTATTCATAAGACTACTGAATAAGTCAAAATGAGGATTATTGGTTAATGCAGGATGGAGCGCGGCCCCATTTGAGTGTCCTCAAGAAATCTTTTCACGAATGCATAATTTGTTTTGGATGCATTGGGTAACACTGGAGGAGTAATGAAATGATCCACATACTCTCCGGATCTCAATTCTTGTGATTTCTTCTTCTGGAGTTATTTCAAAAAATAGATTTGTAAGGATGCTGAAAAAAACAAAAGGAAGCTATAGAAAGACAAATTTCATCAATTCATGTTGAAGTGTTGTCAATTATTTATCAAATATTTATTCTTTGATATTTTTTATAATATTCATTCACTTTTCAAGCTTTAAATGGGCCCCTCTGAATGAACTAGCATTAAAATTCTTATCAAATTATAGTCATTTTACCACGTTTTTATTAGCTTGCTTTTTTGTCTGTTTGTCTGTTTGTCTGTTTGTCTGGAACAAATCTTGCGATTGATTTTTCGACCACTTTCAGTCATCCAATTGAGCTGAATTTTTTTATACAGGCTTGGTTCCGATGACAATACAATTTGATAAAAAAAATTTTGAAAAAAAATAATTTTTTCTAATTTTTGTTGCTAAAAACCACTTACGATTATCTACAAATTTATACACTGTATTAAATAGCAATCTTTTCGTTTATTTTCATGAATGAAGTTTTATACAGGCTTGCTTCCGATGACAATACAATTTG
>MQRK01246733.1:46542-60851 GCA_001938485.1 Girardia tigrina
CATTTAGGAATTCAAATCTTTCGATTGATTTCGAATAACAGAAATGATAATAAAACCAAAATAACAAAGTTTTATTTTAATAAAAGCAAGTTTTATTTCAAAATAATTTTTTTGTACGTCTTAATTAATATTATTGATTTTTTTCATAAAGTTAAATTATAGCATATACGGTTTATGTAGAGCCGTAAATGTTTTAAAATATTGTATTGTCATCTGTATTGCTGTCAGTATAAAAAAATTCAGCTCAATTGGATGACTGAAAGTGGTCGAAAAATCAATCGCTAGATTTGTTTCAGACAGACAAACAGACAAGAAAGCAAGCTAATAAAAACGTGGTAATAATATAACAAGCATAGATTTTCAAACAAATTTTCGTTAACTTTTGGGTTGGTCAAAAAGACATTATTTACAGTGTATCAAAAAATATTTATATATCGCAATTTTCATTTTCTATACTCTGTGATTAAATTAAACGAGTATTTCCATTGATGTTTCTCATTTAAAAATTTGTCTTTATCGAAAATGCTTTTGTTCATCTATCATTCGACACTTAAATTAATTTTTTTTAAGATTGCCGAACAACTAAGATCTTTTTATGAATCTGGAGCGAAGATGCCTTCATCTGATGCTAAAGTTAGAAAAACAGGTGCCATAAGAGTTCTAGAGGCTGTTCAAGCTATCGCATTGTGTCATAATGTCATTCCTGTTAAAGAAGAACAAGTCGAAGTAATTAATATGGCTTTTGAGTCTATTGAATTAGGTTTGTCAGAATGGATCTTCCACGAATTATGGAGAAGACAACAGTTCAACACAATTAAATGAAGTTAAACAAAACGTTACGTATCAGGCCAGCTCTCCAGACGAAGTAGCTCTAGTGTCCTGGACTGAAACAGTTGGGTTGACATTGGTAAATCGGGATCTTCATTCAATGCAATTACGAACATCTAATGGCATGTTTTCTTTATTTGACCTTTCTATTCATCAATTTGTATCTAATGATTCCTACAAATTTATTTTAGTTGCTATAAAATAATTGAAAATTCAGGAATAATTCTCAACTATAAAATTTTGCAAATATTTCCATTCACATCGGAAACGAAACGAATGAGTATCATTATCAAAGACGAACAAACCGGGGAAATAACTTTTTATATGAAGGGTGCTGATACAATTATGACACAAATGGTTACCTTCACCGATTGGCTGGAAGAAGAAACTGGTAATATGGCCAGAGAAGGTCTTCGAACACTCGTCGTCGGAAAGAAGGTCTTATCAGAAGAACAATATTTGGATTTTGAGTCACGGTTTGTGCTTGAGTATGTTTTCAAGGCGATGATGGACATTGTGTCTTCAGTTACCATCAGGCAAAAATGTCTGTAACCGAAAGATCTGCTAAAGTCGCCGCCACTCTAGCCACAATAGAAAGGGACCTCGATCTACTTTGCCTCACTGGAGTGGAAGATAAATTACAAGAAGCTGTGAGACATTAATTATTGTCAGATTGTTATTAAATGATAATGTATATTAATTTGATTAATGTGATTAATGATTTTCAGACAAATTTTCGTTATCTATCGGGTTGGCCAAAAAGTCATTGCGGTTTTTACTAAAATATTTATTATCAAAAAATGACATGGATGCACAAATATTTTTACACGATATACTGTCCATGATTTTCAATCACTTTCTTCCACCTTTCCGGTAGCTTCATTATTCCTGATTCATAAAAACCTTTGCCTTTGTCAGCAAAAAAGCCGTCTAGGAACGATTTGATGTCATCATCACTGGCGAATGTTTTTCTGTTTAAGGAATTCTGCAGTGATCTAAATAAGTGAAAATCCGATGGGGCCAAGTCTGGAGAATACGGTGGGTACGGCAAAACCTCCCAACCCAGTGATAAGAGTTTCTTGTGAGTGGTCAAACTTGTATGCGGTCTTGCGTTATCATGCTGAATTACAACTCCATTTCGATTTGCCAATTCAGGACGTTCCTGTTGAATTGAATGAGCCAATTTCTCCATCTGACCACAATATCTGTCTGAATTGATGGTTTCATTCCTCGGAAGGAGTTCAAAAAACACAATTCCTTTAAAATCCCACCAGACGGAAAGCATAACCTTCTTTTGGTGAATTTCTGCTTTTGGGATCGTTTTGGCAGGCTCACCACGTTTTGTCCATGATCGTCGGCGTTCCACGTTGTTGTAAACAATCCATTTTTCGTCACCCGTAATCAAGCGCTTCAAAAATCGATCACTTTGTTCTCGCTTCAAAAGGGAATCACAAATGTCTATACGTTTCACCAAATGAATTTTTCTCAGTTCATGTGGTAACCACATATCGAGATTTTTCAGAACGAAATTTAGAAAACCAGTATTGACACTGTCGAAGTTTTAAGGAGTCACTACCATATACAAAACATATCTTCTTATGAGCTTGCACAGCGGTTTTCCCTTTGCGAAAATAATGCAACAAAACATGACGAATATGCTCATTTTGATTTTCCATTTCGAATTGACGGTAAAGTATTAATAAATTAAAACAAAATCAATTAATATTTTGTATAAACATAGTCTGAAAATTGAGGTTTCAGAATATATAATTGAATTTAAATTTTATCACATCGTTTTATATTTTCAGCTTTTTATTAGGACGTACTCAAAAACGCAATGACATTTTGGCCAACCCAATAAATATTTCATTTAGCTTAATTATTTTCTTTGAAGTTAGGGTTGTTGCAACATCAATGCAGATTTGTGAATGTAAACTTCAAACAAATGTAACTCAGCGCAGAATAAACTTTATTAATCGAAATAAAAACCATCAGAATTAATACATTTTTGCCAACGAGAAACAAGTTTATTGATGATCCTAGTGTAGAACTGCTGAGTTCTGGATGCGATGAAAGCGTTAAAGGTGTCTTTGGTGTCGTCTTGGTTTTTGAAGCATTTCTTCTTGAGGAAGTTGTCCAGATTCTTGAGCAAATGGAATTCGATGGGCGAGAGGTCCGGCGAGTAGGGTGGATTAGGCAGAGTTTCGTAGCCCGATTCTTTTAGCTTTTGTAGGGTCGGTTTTGCAATGTGTGGCCGACGTTGTCGTGGAGGAGAATTGGCCCCTTCCTATTGACCAATCTCGGGCACATACGACGGAGCTCGTGATGCATTTTGTCAATTTGTTGGTAGTACTTCTCTGCGGTGATCGTTTCACCCGTATTCAGAAAGCTGTGATGGATGAGACCGGCTGCAGACCACCGAACAGTCAACCTTCTTTTGGTGGAGTTTTGGTTTTTGAAAAGTGGTGAGGAGTCTCATCGCGGTCCAACCATTGTGTCGAACGTCAGCGGTTGTCGAAGAGAATCCAATTCTCATCACACATTACAATCCGAATGAGAAACTGATCGTTCTTGTCGCGTAGAATAAGCACGGAAGATACCTCAAAGCGAAGATTTTTTTGACTTTCGTTCATGAGGCGCCCATTTATCTAGCTTTTTCGACTTTCCAATTTGCTTCAAGTGCTGAGCGACGGTTGAGAGATTAATATTAAGCTCTTCTGCGAGTGTTCGAACAGGATTGGTGCTTGGATTGGCTTCCACCAGCTCCTTCAATTTGTCGTTGTCAATCGTCGATGGGGGGCTGCCATGAGGCTCATCTTCCAGGCTGGTATTGTCAGAGCGAAATTTTTAATACCAGCGCTGCACCGTGCATTCGTTGACACTTCTCTTGCCCAAACTTCGTTGATGTTTCGAGCGGTTTGAGCTGCATTATGCCCTAGCTTGAACTCGTAGAAGTAAATGTTGCGAAAATCACGTTTTGACATCTGCATTATAATACGTTATAGACTACCAGTTATATTTGAAAGAGTATAATCACACATAACATCATACGTGCTTTAGTCGTATATCATTGCGGTAAATACAAAAAAAATCAAAAAAAAATTTATCCTAATTTAATTTTTTTATTTATATCTAAAATTTTTATCTTTTAGGTTGAGATATAAATAACTTCGTTTTTTGTTCATACACTTATTATTCAATTACATAAAAAATAAAAACTAATTTAAAATGTACTCTCCATTATTTGTTATGACCTGTTCCCATTTTGTTCTCAACTTATTGATTCCTTCCTCGTAAAACTTGGCCGGTTTGGAGTGGAAGAAGCCAAGGACAGCCTCATTCAGTGCCTGGTCTGAATCATAAAATTTTACATTTAAAAAATTCTACAAGGAGCAGAAAAGATGATAATCTGTAGGAGCAAGATCCGGGAGTATGGTGGATGAGGTAAAACAGACCAGCAAAGTTCGAGAAATTTTTTCTTGAGTCCCCCTCGCTGTATGTAGTCTTGCATTATCGTGCAGCAGAATGACGTATTTACGGTTAACGAGTGCAGGCTGCGTCTCCAAAAGTTTTTCGTGTACTCTTTGCCGTTGCTGAACATACAAATCTGTAGTAACCGTTTCATTCCTGTTTAAGAACTCATAGTGAATGATCCCTTGGCGATCCCACCATAAGGATCCAGTAGAGGTGGTTGGCCTTTATCAAGCCACTGCCTTTTACGGACGATGTTCTCGTAAGTGACCCATTTTTCATCACCTGTGATAATATTCTTCAAAAAAGATTCATTTTTTTCTCTTGGGAGGAGACATGTGGCAATCGACATCCTATCCGCCTTATTGTGTTCACTCAGATTATGGGTTACCCATTGTCCCAGTTTGCTTACTTTCTCCAATTTCTCTAGATGGCGGCTAACAGTTGATTGTGACGTATTAAGCTTTTCTGCTAACTCTCGTTGTTTGACGTGGATTTTGTTCCAATATTGAATTCCTAATATCGTCATCTAAGTCTGGGGGCGACCCCTCCCTTGGTTCGTCTATCAAGGTCCAGAATGGAATTTGACAAACCAATTTCTTACTGCCCGATCGCTTATCACTACCTCGCTATACACTCTTCCTATTTTTTGGGCTGCAGCAGCAGCACTATTGCTTTGTTTAAATTCCCAAAGTATAACATCACGTAAGGGTACTTTTGAAAAAAAATTCCAACGTAACGCGCACAACGCTAGACAGCTGTCTAAAGACTAACTAAAGTCCTACCTGTGTAGCGAAAAAAAATCCCGTGTCTCGGTAACCCGTTTTATGTGTAAACAATAACAAAAGATACCGTATACCTGGGCGGCAGTTATTTATGACTCAACCTAATAAAATATATTCTAATTACAAATAAAAATATTAAATTTAATTTACACTAAACTCTAATTCCATTCAAATTTTAAATTAAAAATATGATATATAATTTGGCGGCATGAAAATTTTAACTAACACCTCATAATCTTGAAATGAATATTCCAAAAGATATTCAACAGATATATAACAGCTTGAAGAAGTCCATTATCGAGCAATGGATAAACATTTTACGAGTACATCGAGACAACTTATGAAAGTTACGACCCTATCTTGGAGCTTTAATTGCTTCTTAAGGATGATACTTTGAATAGTTGTTATATTCATGCAAAATAAGCGATATTAAATATTTTTTTTTGACTTGTTACTCCTTTTGGTTTTGTTTCAAGTTCCAGATTATATTAAGCACAAAGAAAGTTTTTTAATTGCATTCTTTATGTGAGAGAAAATGACGATGAATTAAAGTGATTGTTTGTTTAAATAATATCAATAATTTGAGTGTAAAATTTGAAAATAATAAATATTCCTGATCCGTTGTTTCAATTTATTATTATTCGATAAACTGGATTTTATATATGAACAAATTTACTATAGATTTCAATTTTTCTGCTTCAAATTCCAATTATTGAAACTTATATTTCATTTTTCATTTTTTATAATTCAAAATAAATACTTATATATAAACGAAGTTGTTCGAACCACCTTGAGAGGGTGGCTTTGTCTACTTTAGCAAGAAAAGATTAGTCACGCGATATCCTTATATAAGGTGGTAAATTTTTGAATCATGTGTCTTTTTTTTGAATTTTATTAAATCATTAAAATAAATGAAGAAAAGTCAAAACGAGATTCAAGATTCTCCGAAAAAAGTAGTTCAATTAAGCAATGAATAATGAAAACCTAAAAGTTGAAAAGGAAGTATTGAAGTATATTTATCTGAGAGAAAATTAGAAAAGCGAGTGAAAGATTTTGAAACAAAACCTTTGAGAGCGACACATAAAACTATTAATTTCTCTGAAATGCTGAGAAACGTTGCACTTGAAACATATCCTGTACAAATATATATCAATTAGAAAAAAAGGTACGTGATATCCAGATCGTTATCTGACTGGTGTTAATTCATAATGAAAAATTCTGCTAGTGAAATTTCTGCGCTTGTTTGTGTTTTGAATTGCTCTCGATTTTCTGGATATGACAGTCAGAAGGTAAACCTGTTTAATAAGACTTTCATATCACGAACAGTTATGTTGCATGTCATCCAGAAGACCTGGAATGAGTCAGAAGATAAAATTTACTATACTGAGTCGGTTCCAAAAGTTGAAACGCTAAATGAGTTTCGAAGCATAACGAATATGTGGTAATATTGATCAGAAAGACTTACAATATATCTATCTAAATAAAAATCAAAATAAAACAAATGTTTATCAAGAAATAGTAAGAAAATTGGGCTCTTAATCCATTAAAACTAATTAATAATATAAAATCAGTAAAAAGTAAGTATGCATTATAAATATAATTATCAAAACTTCTTTAAAAATCAAAATTTACTTTTTAAAAAATTTTTCCAAAGTGGTTTGTACTGCATTGTCTTTTTTTCCGCATAAATTTCTTTATAGCAATTTATGCTACCCAGAACTAATCTGTTTACCCTCGAACTTCTTTCGTGATTAGGGTCATCTTGATTAAATATCTACAGAGCTTGATCAATTAATTGAATAGCTTGAGCTAAACGTTTCGTCGTTAACGTTTTTCTACGGCAATATCTTCTATTTTTTCCTCAGAATCACTACTGTGTGCTGTCTGAAATTCAATTTTCATTAATTGAGAAGTTGTTATCTCTTCATTGTGCGAATCAAATAGTTCTTCTATATCTTCGATCTCCATTCCTTCAACTTGCAATGCGGATGCTAAGTCAACTATCTCTTTAATTGCAGTTATCCTATCATTATTCGTGTCATTTTCCAATGCGCTATATACACATTCCGGCCATAATTTACGCCAACAACCGTTCATGCTTTTGTTGGACACTTCATTCCAAGATCCTGCAATATATTTAATTCCATCTAATATAGTGAAGTTTTTCCAGAAGGTTTTCATTGTAATATTATCAATTCCTTCCGTGACTGTGAAAAGTTCCCTGAAAGTTCGGCAAAGATAATATTATTTGAAATTAGATATAGCCCCCTGGTCCATCGGTTGTAATATTGCAGTTGTGTTTGGGGGTAAATAAACGAACTTTATATTTTCTGAAAGTTCATCCAAATCAACTGGATGACTTGGTGCGTTGTCCAATACAATTAGAATTTTAAATTCTAAACGTTCTTTCAATTCTGGAATGGCACACGAGGACACCCAGTCACGAAATAAAGTAGCAGTCATCCAGACCTTTTTATTCCATCGATAATGTACTGGAAGGCTTCTCTTTTGTATTCCTTTTAAAGGCCTGGGATTTTCAGATGCATAAATTAACAGTGGTTTAAATTTATAATCCTCAGCAGTATTTCCACCCAACAGAAGTGTTAAGCGCTCTTTACAGGCTTTAAAGCCTTGCGCATTTTTTTCAACCTTTGAAATATATGTCTTGTTTGGCAGGCGCTTCCAAAATAGGTTCGTCTCATCCACATTAAAAATTTGTTTTGCACAATATCCCTCATCTTGAATTATTTTTTTGAGTTTGTATGGAAACTCTGCTACCGCAACACTTTCACAACTGGCCGCTTATCCTCTAAAGCTTAAATTGTGTAAATTTGCTCTGTTTCTAAACCGATCAAACCACCCATTGCTAGCTTCGAATTTGAAATCATCATTTATGCTCGTGCTGGGCTCTTGTAATCTTAAACTGTCAAAGATTGATTTTGCCTTTTCTTTGACGAGTATCTTGCTTTGCGGCATCCGATGGTAATTCTGCTCCTGTATCCACAATGTTAGCAGTGATTCCATTCTGACCATTAAAGTGGATCTGTTGTGTGTACATTGTCGGGATAACAATTGCGTGGAATTTTTCCCACATTCCTTTATTTTTGAAGCATCTCGGTTTCGAATGCTTTTAACTGTCGATACTGGCAACGTAAGAGACATTGCGATATCTACAGCCGTATGTCCACGATCAAAGCGCTTAAGTATATCCAGTTTTACATCTAGCGTTAAAGCCTTTCTGGAAGATTTGCGTTTACTGCTCATGCCCATATTAAATTTTGCAATTATTAAAACAAATTTAATGTTTAAATTAATGTTAATTAATTAATTAATTTAATGTTAAATTTTATATGGCAAAAAATTAAAATCTATCCACGCAAAAGCGAATAGACGCATAGCGGGGCTTTGGTGTAGTTTCAAACTACCAAGGGATTCCCATACGACGCCGCAATCACGCAACTGAGCCGCTCTGTACCAAACATGTGTAATATGGCGACTGTTGTATACTTGAGTCAATTATTAATAAAATAGTTTGAAGAGAAGATTTATTATTTATAGCAAAAGTTTATCAGAACTCGTCAATAATAACTCCCTTGAATCTCTTTCCAAGTACTTTTTAACTTAACCACCTTGAATTGGGATTTTCTATTTCAACTTTTTCAGTTTTACTTTTATCATATGCTAATCTTTCAGAAATAACAATGTTCTTATATTTCTTTTTAGTCAGACTTCTTATTGATTTTTGAAGTATGAATTCATCTGAAACTGAATGTTTATATAAGGATATCATTTTAAATAAATTATACATGATTATAATTAGTGATTATTATTATTATTAGTAAATTGCAGAATCCAGGGATTATCGCGTGATTGTTTTTAGCCACATCTTAAATTCAAAATATTCAATTTAATCAAATTATTTTTATTCTATTAATATAATTATTTTCCTATTTATAATCAAATAAAATTATCGATTGGTGAAGAATGTGTCCAGGGAGATTATGGAAGATTATTGCCACATTTGCTATTTATTTAATATTTTATTTTTTAATGTATACTTAAGCATTCAAATTTATTTTTAAATTACCATTTATAATTTAAATTTGGAAAATATAATAAGGCTGATTTTAGGTCCGCCCAACTTTGGAAACATTGAGAAATGCAGGCATCAGGGTGTGGATGCTTACTGGTGATAAATTGGAAACTGCAGAATCCATTGCTAAATCCTCTAGACTAGTGTCTCGCAGTCAAAATCTTCATATATTTCAGCCAGTCTTTGGTAGAGCTGAAGCACATCTTGAACTAAATGCTTTCCGCAAAAGATCAGACTCAGCTCTAGTTATCACCGGTCAATCATTACAGGTTTCCTTTTATGTAGCCAGTTCATTTTCTGACGTGGACTTTTCTAGACGTGTTTGGAATTCTATGAATATGAATTTATGCAATTGGCAATCCAATGTCCAGCGGTCGTTGTTTGCCGCTGTTCTCCTACTCAAAAAGCAGACATTGTTCGTCTTTTGCGAGTTCATACTGGTTTAAGAATAGCTGCGATTGGTGATGGTGGTAATGATGTCAGCATGATTTTAGCGGCCGATGTCGGTATTGGAATAGTTGGAAAAGAAGGTCGTCAAGCATCTCTCGCGTCGGATTTTTCATTGGAGCAATTTAATCATGTTGCCAAACTGTTTTTAGTCCATGGTCGAAACACATACAAAAACACCGCAACTCTGAGTCAGTTCGTCATTCATCGGGGAATGATAATTTCCGTTATGCAAGCGATTTTCTCAGCCATTTTTTACTTTGTTGCGATTCCGCTTTTCCCGGGTTTTCTTATGGTCGGTTACGCGACTGTTTTCACAATGTTTCCCGTCTTTTCTCTCGTTCTCGACAAAGATGTGACAGATAAAGTGGCCTTAACGTATCCGGAACTCTACAAATCTCTGACAAAAGGTCGAGATTTAAATTATAAAACGTTCTTTGTTTGGGTTTTTATCAGCATTTATCAAGGTAACGCTCTTGTTCCGGTGCAGTCGTATTGAGAGTACATTTTGGATTTGTTGTTTTCAGGGGGCATCATTATGTATGGGGCGTTACTACTGTTTGAAGACGACTTTATACACGTGGTATCGATTACGTTCACATCACTCGTTCTAACAGAGCTTCTGATGGTCGCTCTCACAATCCGAACATGGCACATTTTGATGGTGATCGCCGAGATCGCCAGTTTGGCGATTTACATCATTGCGCTCATTGTCTTGAAGGACTATTTCGGTAAGGTTTTATTGATTGAATTTGTGGAAGTGTGCTGTTATTCTTTCATTGATTTGTTCTAACAATCTTCAAGTGAAGAAAATGAATGTAGAAATTAGTTTAATACCGCTAATGAGTGACTCTAATCACAAAGATGAACTCTAACTGAATCCCGGGGGACAATTATCGAGTACGAGGAGTTCGTTGATTTTCTTTTCGCTGATCGAGATTGAAATATTTTACAATTTAAAATCGATTTACAAAGATTTAAATCTCTTCCATAAATCGATTATTTAAGATTGTAGTGGAATTATAAGCCTCCTTCGACTGTTACGGATAACTGTGTATTACAAATAACACAGGGCAGTGATTCATAGACTCTGTATCGAGTAGAAACCATTTGACAAATACAAAGTTTTATGATCCTCTCACACGGCTTTCAACGCACGGGCACGCTTTGGCTTCCCTCTGAGAAATGACCAGTCATGTTCCTTCGTTCCGTGATTCTGGAGACTTCTGACTGTATAAACGCTCTTACTGCAACGGGGAAATGGGCGATGAAACATTCCCTTATCCGTTATATTACCCAACTGAAAATTCAGCACCACACTAGGGATTACTCTTGGACAATCCTCATCAGTTACACCGACAGACACTGGCACATCATGTACCGCGTTCAAATTCAAAGGTCCAGTACGTCTTTCTTTTTCTTCTCTTTGTACTACTTGGATGTTCGTAGTACCATTACCTTGGATTCGATGATCAATTAATATTAATAAATAAGAGTTGGTGAGTCCTGGAGAGAAGCCTGGATCAAGAAAGACCTGCACTCGATGAAGACAATGATTTGCGTATGGTGGGATTTGGAAGGTCTAATCCATTGGGAAATGCTTGGAAAGAATATGACAGCAGAAAAGAATCTCTATAAAGCCCAATTGCATCGAGTCAATGAGGTAATTCAACAAAAAAGACAGGATCGACAAGGCCAGGTGATCCTCCTTCATGACTATGCTCGACCACACATCGCAAAAACTGTCAAGATGACAGTCCAAGAGCTCGGTTGGGAGGTCCTTCAACATCCTCCCTATTCCTCAGACCTCGCTTCGACGGATTACCATCTCTTCCACTGCCTTTCAAATGAAATGAGGGGTCTTAGCTTCGAAAATCAGGATCATCTTGAGAATTGACTCAACAACTTCTTCGAGACTCGATCTAAGGATTTCTGGTGAAATGGAATCAAAAAACTGGTGGAAAGATGGGAAGTAGTGAACAATGAAGGAGAGTACATAATTGATTGAAGTGTTATTATTTTTGCTGTTAAAATTTTATGATTTCATTAAATATATAATTAACTGAGTCATTATTTCGGTTGTTAAAATTCTTTGATTTCTTTGAAAATAAATGTTTAAAAAATGGCGGGAACTTATGCAACAACCCAATAAATGTCGTTGTAGCCATCCATTAGTTTTATAACTTTTGTGGCAGTTCTCCAGGGGTCATATGAATGAACCACCTCTCTGTGTCTTGTGGGTTCCTTCTGCTCAGTAAATTCTTTAAAGCAAGAAGGGAATGTGCAAGCTAATAGTTCAACTACCACAGATATGGTTCCTTTGATCAAGTGTTTAAATTCCTCATCATTGTCGAAAAGCGCTCTTTCGTTTAGATTTTCTCTGTATTCTACCAAATCTGTCGGATCGTTGAATATCCAGAGCACATCGCGAGCAATCAGCTCTCTCATCGGTTGCTTTTTAGGTACCCCGACAAATGCGCTAAAAGGGCATTACAAAACTTTTTTTAATTACAGTCCGTCGCATATTTATTAGAACGGATGAAATTTGATTGAAATATTTGAATTTTAAATTTTTGAATAAATAATTATTTCAAGGTTAAATATATTTTAAATTTAACAAATTTCATTTACAGGTATCTTGTTTTAATAATATGTTTAAACGTTTATTATTTAAATTCATTTCATATTTATTAGAGCGATTTTATATTTAATTTATTTGTAAATATTATTTGTGTTTGTTATATAATTCAGGTTAGATTTATGATTTAAATATTTTTATTTATTTTAGAAATTATTATGAATCATAAAATTGAAATATTAAGAGATAGGCAAGCTGGAATGTCGTTTGGAAAATTAGCTTAAAAATATGGAATAGTAAAGTCAGATGCTCATTATATTGTTAACTCTAGTGAAAACGAAAAAGAAAAATTAACCAAAGGCGATAAACGAAGGATCCAAACTGTTCTTCAAATGAAGGCTACCGAAAATGCTAAATGTTCAAGTAATGACTTAATAGAGTTAGATTTGGTAGTTTCAAAAATTACGGTTTGCAGAACACTGAAGTGTTTAAAATTTCAATTATAAAGATTTGCCGTCAAAATTTTGTATTAGCAAAAAAATGAAGCAAAAGACGAGTTAACGCAGTAAAGCGATATATTGTAGACGGCATAAAATGGGAACGAGTGGTATTTTCAGATGAGAAATTGTTTACTCTTCACGGATGTAACTCTTTTTATTCCTGGGTTAAGGGAAGTCAGTCACCACAAGGTGTACGAAAGGTTTTGCGATCATCGGGACTTATGGTGTGTGCAATGCTAATGCGGAATGGCTTATTATCATATACCATAATGAAGGGTCGACAAAAAACCGAGGATTACATTCGAATATTATCGAGCCGAGCATTAAAAATCATAGAGCTCAACTTGGGCAAAGATTTTATATTCCAACAAGATAACTGCCCAATCCATAAATCTGCTCTAGCCAAAAAATTCTTCTAAAGATTTCAAGGTGACGCTTTTAGATTGGCCGCCATATAGCCCAGATTTGAACCTAATCGAAAATGTTTGGGCAATATTATCACAAGAGATTTATGGTTCAGGAAAAATAAAGAATTTAAAAGAATTGGAATATAAATTAAAGCTGACTATTACCAACTTTAACGAAACCAAAGGTTCCGTAACCGAAAACCTATATAAATCGATTCCTGCGCGACTCTGTGAAGTACTTCAATGCCACGGAGAACGCATTAAATACTGACATATTAATATTTACTTTTCGTTCTAATAAATGTGAAATAGTATATTTCTTTATTTTATATATCATCTTAAGATTATGCACTTTTCAGAAAATTTATTTTATATATTGATTACATCATAAATATATCAGTAAAACGTTAATTGTTAATAAAAATTAGCAATTGCTATCATATATTAGACCGTTCTAATAAATATGCGACGGACTGTACTTAATATTTAAGATATTTTGGAATTGTAAAATTAATAGATTTTTTGAAAATTCTTTACCGTTATTTACTTATTGCTAAAGATATTTTGAGTCATTGTCAAATAATAAGTATTGGATTTTATTGTAATGATTTATTTAAAATATATTAGAAATATTTATTGTCAATATCAATCTTAATGCCAATATTAATTTGATATACTGAACAAAAGATAAAAAAACACAAATTTATTATCAATTAAACAATTATCTAAAAGATCTACTACGTGCAAATACTCCTTAAATTCACGTCCATTATAAGTAGGAATAATTGCAGCAAGATGTTTGGATAATTGTAAGTGCTTAGATTTGCTGGCTGTTTGAGTAGAAATTCCACTAAATATATGACTTATAGTTTGCTCGGTCAAGTCCTGTTCACGACGGACATGATCGATCAATGCGTAAATTGTAGGATGATGACAAGCAACAGATGACTGAAATGCATTATGCCAACTCTCAACTGAATTATTAGTTCGAGGTAAACCTTCAGCAGCACGTTCTCGCATATTTTACATTGTGATAGGAAACAGAGGTTCACCACGTCGATGGCGTCTCTAGCACCCAATATATTAGGTGTATAACTTAGTTTTTTGGATTTTCTAAGAGATGGTGTAACCTTTGTAATAAGCATTATTTTACAGTCGTAAGTACAGATTTTTAAAGTGCTGAAATCGAGGCATTAAAAT
>MQRK01246733.1:68803-83284 GCA_001938485.1 Girardia tigrina
ATTATTTTACAGCCACCACATTGTCTTTTAACTCTGTTAAAAGTTACATTTGGCCTAGCAAAGGTTTCCCTTAATACTATTTAATGATAGATAACGCAAAAAATCAAAGTTTTTACCAATTATCAAGTCCAACGAGAGACCAGCACTTTTCGTCCGTAAATATACATCTATCCCAATTGATTTTTTCTACAAGCCATTGTGTTATAATTTCCATTCTTTTTTCTTTATGTTTCTTTGTTAACATAAATTTTTGTGGATGACTTTTATATATATATATATATAATTCTTCTTATTAAACCAATCGTTTAATGTTCTTCGTTTAACATCTAAATGTAATTCATTCTTAACCACATTACAATTAACTTTCTGTCCATCCAAATTCATTTTTTCGACATATCTTTTTATCCTAGTTGATAATCTGCCATTAATGTTTGGTTTTGGACCGGGTTTCTGGTGTAATCCTTTTTTTCTTTTATTTAAAATCCACCAAACACTTGCCTTTGAAATGCCTATCATTTCTGATATTTCTTTGTATGATTTTCCTTTTTCTTTCAAATTTTTAATGTTTCTCACAATAATTTCGTCATACATTCTCTAAAAAATCTTAAATATATAATATTTATTTATGGAAAATAATTTAAACTTACCGTCTAGATTAATTTCGCCACAAATATTTAAACAATATGTTACAAATAATGTTAATTTGAATTACCTATATTTCTAATTAATATAATTATTTCAAATATTGTAAACGACAGTTTTCTAAATAAATAATAACATAATATAACATTTTTAAAAAAATTTGGCTGACCAAATTAAATTCTTTAGTCGTCTAGTTTAATTTCGCCACCACTATAGTAAAAGGAATTGATAAAATTGGTTAAAGGATCATAGTTTAAGCCAATCGAGTTCAATATTTGGTTGGGTATCCTCTGCTTCGGATAACAGCTTCGGCATGCTCTCAGCAAGTTTCTGGTACTCCTCTGCAGTGGTCTCTAGGCACCATATCCGTTTGATTTCCTCTTTTACTTGACTTATAGATGTTATTTCGATCTCACTGAGTTTCCTCTTCATGTTGGACCACAGATGTTCAGTTGGATTCAGGTCTGAGCTGTTGGATGGCCAGTCAAGCAGCTCAATGTTGTTGTCCTGAAACCATTTCAGCGTCTTTTTTGAACAATGGCAAGGGGCATTGTCTTGCTGGAAAATTGTACAACCATGGACGCACATAAAATGAGCCAACTTCTCTTCTAAAATCTTGATATAACTATCAGTATTGAGTCTTTGGTTTGAATTGAGAAGTGTAAGCCCCCCTCGGCCATTGTGGGAAAAACAGCCCCAAACCATGACAGAAGCTGGATGCTTGGTACCTTGTGTTTGTGTACTTTGGGTTCACCGGTGATGAGCCAACTGGTCTTCAAACTGTCTGATTGGGGCAATTGTTGATTTTGAATGAGCTTTCATCACTGAACATGACCTTTTTCCACTGTTCAATCGTATAATTCTTGTATTTTTCACAAAATTGTAATCACTTATTTCTCATTGCACTTGTAATGATTGATTTTTTCACAGCTTTACAGACTGGCATTTTGAATTCCTTGCACAGGCGATTTCTTATTGTATGTGTAGTAACATTGCTGCACTGCACTGCCAGATTGCGCTTGATTTGTGCAGAAGTAATAAAGGGATTCTTTACTATTTTAAGTTAAATAGCATGTTTATTTTTTAAATACAATTTTAAAATCTTGTTGGAATATAAGAAATCAAATTAATCATCATTAATTATTAATAGTTTACTTTTGGGATTATTAGTAAATATTTCGTGTTGTAATAATGTTTCTGTTACAAATAGATGCCTTCTTATTAGTGCATCAACTCGGGGCGTGGTTGCTTTAGGCCTGCCTAATCTTGTTTTAATTGAAGTATTGCCTTCGGATTCATATTTTTTGATTATATTGGCAACAGATTGATGGGAAATTCCATACTGAGCTGCAATTTCTCTTGTTGACAGACTTGTATTGCAGTGTAAGGATATAATAGCACCTCGAATCTCATGGTCAACTTGTTTTCCAGGAACAGCAAAAAAAATCGCGATTTGATTGGTTGATGAGGGAAGAAAGAAGGATAATGTATCATATGCAATACAAGTGACGCAGCTTATTTTGCATGACTGTACATATAAGAGCATATTCACATGTGTATACATGGCCATGCATACATATTATTATGTAAGCATTATGTATGCTCACATAATATCCTTAAATAGTCTCACTCTATTAATTCTTTACTTAAAATAGAAAAAATATACGTTTATCAGGTTGTATTAAAAAAATTGGGTTGTAAAACTGTTTTTGGTAATATATTTTCACAAAAATCGCAAAAAAAGTGCACTATCAAAAGACTTTTTTCCAGTATTGTATATACAGCCTTGGCAGAAGTTTAGAATAATAGAATTCTTAACCAATTTTCATATTCAAATCAACAAAACATGGTAAAACAGACATGAAATGGAACACAATATGTAATCAATATAGTAAAATGAATGTCAATACGAGGAGTAATGTCCATGGAACTTTAGAACCTTTTGAATTCTTCGAGGTATTGAATCTGCAAACTTTTTCCAGAAGTCAGTAGCTATAGAGGCATTCCATATCTCTTGAATCGTAACTCGAAGATCAGCAATAGATGGTTTCTTCTTAGAAATTGCATCCTTGACCATAGCCCAACAGATGTCTATAGGGTTTAGGCCTGGATATTACCCAGGCCAGGGTCCAATGAGGTTTCCACCATCGTCCTGAAGCCATCGCTTGAAAATCTTGGCTATATAACATGGTACTCCGTCTTGTATCAAAAACTGGCAGTTTCCATACTGCATACTGGCAAGAAGTGAGTCGCTGAGTATCGTAAGATATCCTTGTGCACTGATGTTAGTGTTCTGTGGTTGGTGCAGTTGTGTTCCTCCTCTCGTCAAACATTTGGTGTAGTATGGGCTTACCAAAATTATATGGATCTACATAGAAATATATATGCTATGATAACCATGAAATCAATTCATTGGGGCATCTCAATACAGAGTTCGTGTACCTTAACGGACGCAAGCAACATGTGGCAATATCTGTGGTACAATCTATTAAGCCTTATGGTCTATTAGGACGTAATCTCATAGAAAATGATGATCTTCACAAAACATATTAGATAGAACGTCAACCCTGTAAAGGCTTCGTTGTATTAAATTCAATGAAACCCGGAAGTTACTTAATTTTCTGTAAAGCACATCCCTCTGGTATACGAAGAAGAAATGGCAAAAGAAAGAAGTCGGTCAGGCAAAATGGGCATAATTGAAATATATATCACTGAATATGGATTATAAAGTACACATGAACGACAAAATCCTTACAAACTCATATCATTTACCTTATTTAGAAGAAATCTTTAGTAGAATGTCAAAATCCAAATATTTTGCAAACATCGATTTACAATCAGTATATAAGCAGATAACACTGGATGATTATTTACATCATAAGGCCCATTTAAAGAGGAAAGACTTCAAAGGGATATGTAAAACTCTTCAGTTGTTTTCCAATCGCAATGAAATCTGTTTTTCGAGATCTCAAAAGATTTTTATGCTATCAAGATGACATCCTTATTCATGCAAAACCTAAAGCATCACTATCAAAAAGACTCAATGTCATAAAAATTCGTCTGCAAGAAAGGAATATTGCTGTCGATTCCAACAAGTCGATTGACATCTAACAATCCATCGCATTCTTCGGGTTACAAATTGACGCAAGAAGACATCAAATCCAGTGACCAATTGACTTTAAAACCGATGAAAAGCCAAAGAACTTGAAAGACTTTGAATCAAATCTGGGCTTTATGATTTTTTAAGCGAAATTATTAAGCCAGCAAAGTAGTCCTATTGAATGAGCTGAGGAAGAAAGACCGTGGCTTTGAATGGATACTACAGTGTGACAGAGCATTGGACATCTTAAGACAGAATTTTCCTTGGACCCACTTGTTCCATATAAACAAAAAAGAGAATCAAATTTGATATCTGACGCATCCATCGATCAAACAACCGGAAGTTATACACAAGAAGGTCCCCTCAGTCATATTTGTGTCTAAGAAACTATCCACTACAGAACAAAATTATTTAAGCATTGAAGAAGAACTTTTACCATTGCATAGACGGTCCAGCGACTTCACTAGGTCCTGCTTTGTCGTGCATTTAACTTGGTCACTGGTCACAAATCATTGGAATTTTGTTTGGTATCAACCGTAAAATTCCTCGGATTGCATCAGTCAGAATATCAAGATGGGCAATCCTTCTAATGACTTTTGAATATGACATTAAGCATTCTGCAGGAATATTGATTCCTCATGCAAAGTCTTTATTAAGATTAAAATTCACCGACGACAATGAAAAACTGGTGATCGCAGCAATTCAGGATTCTGAATAGAACGTCATGAATCTGGCAAAATTTCAGCAAGAAACAAAATACGATCCATTATTGATCAAAATCCTTGAACTCATCAAGACTGGTAAATGTGAAGACTTTTAAAATGCTGAAAAACTATTCAAGCAAGCAAAGGAAGCACTTACAATCGACGATGACATCATATACATTGCTAAACGCATATGCGTTCCAAACTCAAGCAGGCAAGAATGTTTCGCTCTGTGCCATGACACTCAGCTTGGAATTACCACAATGGTCAACAAAATGCGACACAGCGTGTGGTGGCCTTATATGGACAAAGATGCATCTCAATGGATCGGCCAATGTTCAAAATGCTCAAAGTAACAACCAGAGTTTCGAGATGAGACCGTTGAATGGCCTAAAGTCGATCCTTAGAATCGATTCCACATGGTCTGGGCTTATATTCACGTGAGTTCAAGAATGAATCATAGTAGAATTGGTTATAAAATTATTAAGGATACTAACAGCTGAAATCATATTACAAGATTTATTACGACTAAAATGATCTGTAATCAGCGTCTGGGGCATGACTTATTTCTTCAATTGATTCTTCAAAACTTTGCCAAAATCTGCAATAATTAAAACAATTGTATTTTTAATTAATTGTTAAATAACAATTAATTTATTATACAATTAGTAATATAAATTTTTAAATTCTACAATAGTTGACTTCAATTGTCTAGGGAGAGATGTCATGCTTCAAACACAGACCAGTCTCAAACATACTATAAAAATCATTCAACAATCACTCAACATCATTCAAACATCATTCCAATATCCCTCACAAAATTCAAGGTTCATCTAAACGTGGAAACTCGACTTTGAGTATATGAAATGCCAAATGAAGTGTTTTATAATTAATTTATTGTGAATTTCTTCATCAATTGTAATTCGAATTAATCAAAATATATTAATTAATTTGAAACACAAAAATGTTTTATTAGTGAAATAAAGCATTAAACAAATAAATTACTTAAAAATATCAATATTTTTTTTGTTTTTACTTTTGTGATGTGTGACACTTGACGAAAATTATGTTTTGATTTTTCGAATTTTGACACACCGAGCTCAAAAGGTTCGCCATGACTGATCTACGCTAACTTAAATTATCGCTGAGTAGAATATTTTCTACAAATCTTTTGTAAGTCTATAAGAAAGTATGACAATTTTGTGAAAATTTTTATTTGTAATCACACTTATTTGTAATCATGCCAGCAAAATATAATTTTTATTCTATAGAAAATAATAAAAAACTTTTAAATATTAATCATCAAATAACAGTAGTATTTATTTCAGTTCGGGAACAAACTTTATTTCATCCCAACCTTAAAATGTTACAAATTTAATATATAAAATTAATATTCTAAATTTCATTATTCTAATAATTCTTCAGTCTTCACAAAGATTTCATCCTTTATTTGTATCTAAAATATTAAAGTACATGTATTTTAAAAAACGTTTTATATATTTATTAATAAAGTAGATACTAGTATTAATATTATAACAATAATTATTTAGTGATTAATATAATATTAATATTCTATGTTTAAAATATGGAGCACGTCTTTTTGGCACCATATTTGTGGTAATCTTTTGAATTTTTTTGATAGAATTCAAAGAATATATATATATATATATATATATATATATATATATATATATAAATGGTTCGGTTTGATCAAATCATTTAATAATATTTAAAATTCTTTTATCTGCTTTTAACACGTTTATGTCTTGGAGCATTATTAGCAATTTTCGTAATATATATCTCTGCTCCTTTGAATTTTTCTTAAACAGTTAATATATTTCCATAAAATGGAATGACAAACACCAATTTCTGTATATATTTTTCTATGTGCTGCAGAATTATTTGCAATGCAATTATTTGTACTATCAATTTCTACGATCGTTCTATCGTAGTGGTTCCACATCCGAAGAGCCATTATAAATTTGGTTACCATAAACAAAAATATATTTCAAATTATTTATTATTAGTCTAAACATTTTTAAAATAAAATGTAAAAATATTCAACACCCTAAGTTACATGATAAAAATTATCGGCTAAAAAATACTTCATCAAATAAGGAGCCATAAAAATTTCGGCAATATAAAGAGTGCCAAAAAACGGCGCCAAAAAGACCTGTACCCTTAAAATATGTATTACCTTTAGTTGTATTTACTATTATTATTAAAATTAATACTACAAATTATTTACTTCCATCGAGCTACAGCATTTTCACTATTTAAACATTAATTTAAATTAATCTAAGATAACGGTAATAAACTACAACCAGTTGGGGTTTTTATAATCCTAAAACACTATCTCTCAGCCCTCTTTCATATCTTCATTTTATAGTTTCTAATATTAAGCAATACTGGAAAGAGTTTACATCCACAAAACCAAGAAATAAGATGGCGGAGAAAATGCGACAGTACATACAGCAAGAATTTTTTGGGCTACAATTGAAGGTGCTGAACTCGTCCTTGAAGATCATCCGCCGTACAGCCAAGATTTGGCACTGAGCGATTTTCATCACTTCACACAACTTAAGAAGCATTTGATCGGCATCCAGTTTGAATCTAAGGACAATTAGAAGGTTACCGAGGAGAATTTCCTCTACGGGTGCCCCACAGGATTTTTCGAAAAGGCGTTTTCTGAGTTGATTATTCGATGGCTGAATTGTGTAGAGAGAAAAGTACATTATGCACAAAAATGCTGTCTAAATATGTTTAGCTTGTTGTGCTAAAAAATTGGCCTTTTTAGATTTTGTATTGAAAGCACCAAGTAGATATATTAATTACATAACGAAAAATATGTTATTAAAGAATACATTTGATTTAAACTAAAAAGTTGCATTAAAATTTTATCTAGAATTTGATAAGGGGTCATTCATAAATTATGTCACGCGAAAAAATGACTTTTTAGCCCCCTCCCACTCTTTCACAACGTGTCACAAAATCTCAAACTACCACCCCCCGCTTGTTACGTTACAAAAATTCGTTAAATTTCTTTATGATTAAAAAAATACTATAATCAAAATTCTTTAGCATATAAATATCATTTTTATTCAAAATTCCATGTATTTTTCAAGTGTGTTTCAATATTAATCAAATGAATGTTTCCACTGAGAGTGCATAGATCAGGTTCATTTACTTGTGCATCGAGATGTTCTTCATTTATCCATTCGACATCTTCATCAATTTCAATCAAGATTTCTTTCTTTAGCTTTGCTATTACTTTTTTTTGGCTTCTTTTTAGTGTTGATAATACGATTATGGATGCTCATACGATGAATTATTAAAATTTCTAAAGAAGCGCAATATCTTTTTACCGATTTCATGAATTCGACAAGTCTGAATAGTAAACAGTCAGATGCAAAAGTTTGTGAACGCTTGTTTCTATACTGCTTTTTGTTGTTGCACTGCATGTTTGTGTATTCCTTGTTAAGTATACATAAACCATTTGAATGATTAA
The DNA here is from genome assembly GCA_001938485.1 of Girardia tigrina. Lineage (NCBI taxonomy): Eukaryota > Metazoa > Platyhelminthes > Tricladida > Dugesiidae > Girardia > Girardia tigrina. Next base: position 76,758 of record MQRK01246733.1, read on the forward strand.
ATACATATGTTATTTTTCTTACTTTTCAAGTTATAAATTGCCATTATTTATTTTAGAATCATGCCTGTCCGCGGCAAGGAGCTAACAACAGAACAGCGTGCAGCAGTTTTGGCATTGCAGAAGCACTGCGTTTCTTATCGACAAATAGCTACAACTCTTAATGTTTCTCTTGGAGTTGTGTGTCAGACTGTTCAGAGAAAAAGGGAGACTGGTTCCTTATGTTCAAGATCTCGATCTGGTCATCCAAGGTCAACCAGTCAAAGAGACGACAGAAAAAATTTACAGGAGGCTAAAAGAACCCCTCGTGTTACAACAGTGCAACTTCGGAGTAGGCTGTCCCAGCACTTGCAAATCGTCAACAAATCGTTAATCCGTCGCAGATTAGATGATAGAGGTCTCAGGTCCTCAAAGCCAGCCAAAAAAAGCACTGTTATCTGCAAAAAATATTTCAGATCGTGTTGCCTTCTGCAAGCGTTATGAGCATTGGACTGCAGAACAGTGAGACTGTGTGCTATTTAGTGACGAGACAACCATATCACAGTTTCCTATCACCTCTGGTAATGTTTGGCAGCATCAAAATAAACGTTTTGATCGTAAATATCTGGTGCCCACTGTCAGGATGCCTGAAAAATTGATGATTTGAGGTGCTATTTCATCGCATGACCATGCAGGACTGTACTTTACGCCAAAGGGAACCACCATAAATGGTACAGTTTATTTAGAAATCTTTAAGGAAAAGTTGCCACCAATTATGGAGTTACAAAGAACGATCCTCTTTCCGCATGATGGAGCACCTTGCCACAATGTCAAGGCTGTTCTAGAGTGGTTAGTGTAGTCAGGCTTCCAAATTCTTGGTCCTTGGCCAGGCAGCTCCCCGGATCTTAATCCGATTGAGAATGCTTGGACACAGGTGAAGAAACAGATTGCTGACATGCACCCAAATTCCCTGCAGGACATGATCAAAGCAGTGGAAACTGATTGGACTCAAAAAGTGTCACCAGACTATTGTAAAAAATTATTCTGTTCTCAAAAATAAGGGTAAACACACAATATACTAAATATACACTGATTTTTCGTGGTTTATGTGCCAGTTATGACAAGTTTTCATTAATTTGTGTCTTATTATAATGTTCTAATAAAAGCTTTGTATTTTGGTGTGCTTTTGTCAATATAATTGCAGTTGGGTGCAAAAGACAATTTAACAACAAGCGTTCACAAACTTTTGCACCTGACTGTATATATATATATATATAACATATATATGACTATGAGAAATATTTTATATTCGGTATGCATGAATTTGAAAATGTGTTTTAATTTTAATTTGAAAATGTGTGTGAGTGACTTAACTTTTATATTGCAACATAAGATGCATAAAAATTTTAAATATTAAAAAGAAATTTTTAATTTTACTAAAATTAAAAGTTTAAATTAAAACTTTTAAAATCAATTGATAAAAATAAAAATCTTAAAAATATTTTTTAAGTAAATATTTTATAATATTTTAACTAAAATTTTTATTGGAAAGTATTATAATATTTAATTCTCAAAATGTATAAAATAATCATAAAAACATAAAATTATTTCAACTGAGTATAAGGGAAATCTTTGTTCGAAGAATTATTTTAAAACTATTCATTTATATATCTTATCAATTTAGTTCAATGGTACCTGATAAAGGTTTTGTTCGGAGTTGTCCTAGAAGCAATTCAAATTTTGATATTAATGAAAATACTGGAAGTCATATTAGAGTTTTTAATAATTACAACTCGGTATTCTAGAGCGTTAATTTTCCTGGAATTCAAATAAAAATGGAAAACAGCCAAACAAACTTTTGCTATATGAAATATACATAATGCGTTAAAAGAATTATTTAAAATAGTATCATCAAAATCACAAAATCAATAAGCTAGTCTTTTCCTTCTTTCTAGTTCAATGTATTTTTAAATGAATTAAGTATTCTATAAGTATTATTTTTGCGAGCACTGTATCCATTGAATTTCCGTTTTTTAAGCCAGAAATAAATCTAAGACGAATAAGAAAAAGTCAAAAAAATGTATACTTGAAGTCCAGTATAGTATATTACTTGTAAAGTAGATTACGGTCTGCAGAGATTCGTTTAGGACTAAGTTGTCTTCTGATCTAAAAGTCTTTCCACATGCGGTCAAATTTATTTTTACTTAAGTATTTTTGTAAAGATATTCTAGAGCGTACCTATTTTTAATTTAATTAATATTTTTAAAATGTATTTATGTTTTAAGAATTGCAAAACTCTTGAAACTATCAATTGTTAATTTGTGATTGTAAATAGTTGGATTTCCAGATAATTATTGTCTTCCATTTAAAGTTAAAAGTAATAATTGTTTTCAAAGATTTATCAATAACACACAAAATTAATTACTAAAAAAAGAAAATAATAATTCATTATATTTTTTATAATTAATTTTCTCACGGAGACCTTAGAAGATCTTTGCAAATAAATCAATTTCTAGGTAATTTCCAGATAACTAGTTTCTCATAGTATTTTTTAAAGAAAGTGATTGTAAATTTTAACTGTGAGGGTCAATAAGTTTGAATTCGATTAAAGTATAATATAATTTCTAGAAATCGGTTACCAATTCAATATTTATAAAATAATCAAACAGAAAACTAAAGATGAATTTAATTAAGAGAGGTAAATAGCAACCAAAATTTTAAAATTAACAAACATTATGATCAAACATTTTCATCATTCAACTGAGCACAACCAAGTATAATTTTCACTTAAGAAGTAAAATAATTAATTTAATTGAAAAGTTTGTAAGAACAAATAATAACGTCCATCTTTCTGTGGAATATTTTAAATTGTCTGAATGAGTGAATGTATTGATGTTGTATATTGATTTGCGTATACTGAACTTACAATGGTGATTCTCCCACCCAGATGGAAATCGGTATTTTTTTAAATTTAAAGTGATTGAATATTCGAACATAATTAAAATAATAATTTGATAAGTTTATATTTTTTAAATTAACAATTTAAATTAAGTTTAATATTTTTTAAGAAAAGGAAAACATTTAATTAAATATAAATAAATTAAAAAAAGATTCAAATTAAAGTTATTTTTATTAATTTGATAATATTTTTACAATTTTGTATTTTTATTTAAAAATGATTTAAATTATTATTTTAAATTAATATTTTTAAAAATTAAATATTTTAAAAAGATTTAAAAATTTGTTCGAATAATCATGATTAAAAATAGAAATAACGAAAGCAATTAGAGCAATGTCAAACGATGAAAGATCTTCTGAGAGTGGAATTGATTCTAAATGCGAAAGTAATAAAAATTCAAATGAGAATTGTCTCAATGTTCTTAATAATCTTCAAATATTATTTCTTCTATTTATAAAAACTAAGTACCATGAAAAATAAATTCCACACACAGTTATGCCATACAAAACTTTTAATATCATGTTTTAATAAATTTTTAATACAAAATTAACAATTTCTTAATATTTAATATTTGCATATTCGGTATCGGAAAAGTTAATTAAAGTTTTCTCTGTTACACTATTAAAGATGGGTATCATATTAATTTCATGTAAACTTTATATAGTTTTTGAAAGCTGTTGTTTCACCTGTTTGAATGAAAAAAGGTTCAAATTAAAGCACGAATTCATTACTGATTTTCTAATCCTAAATGGCGTATTCATGTTTTCAAACTTGTACTGGCTTGCTTCACAAATACAAAAATGGTTTAACAGAATCTGAAACTGGAAGGATAATAAGAAATCCTTTGTAACAGATCAAGTTACACCTTTTTGGTTTCATCACTTTAAATCTAGAAATGAAAAACTAAATGAAAACGAATCACGCTCATGGCGTCTATTGGCATGGCAAGACGAAGGCAACCGTAAATATGATGCACACGTGAAGAAATTATGAAAGTATTGTGTAAAATGCGATTAATTTGCCGTAAGGAGGCAGTTCTGTGTTATTTGTTTTATGTAAAAAAATGATAAATGGCTGCCACTTATATTGCACGAGAACAAGGAAATTATTCGCGTCACTATCGGCATTTTTTTACTTATCCGAGTAGTCAGTGACTAAAAGTGAGTTACCTATATCTGTTAAAAATAAAGATTGTTTTTCATTTGAAATATAAAATTATTGGCATAATAAAAAATATTTTTTGTAATTTTCATTTTATCAAACCCAAACAATTTTGTCAAACATTTAAAAAAATATTATTAATACAAATGCCTCAAAGACAAAGGCTAGACTCCAAGGAATAACATTATGTCAATATTAATTATGTTAACACCAATAAGATGAAAATAATTATACATTTTATACGCATTGTCATTATCTTCTATTACGTTTGATTCAAGATTTTAAGTCATAATTTCACACAAAAATTTATTTCTGGAATGTATCATTTTGGTATTAAGTTCACAGATATCGAAAAAGACTTTCCTTAAAAAATTTCTTAAATTATAAAAAATGGCATTCCTACGAGATATCAATGATTACATAGACCCAAAACGTGCATTTATTCATATTATTATTCTGGTTAACATCATAAAAGTACTTCTTTTGTTAAATACATTATCAATCTCGATATACCACTGATTGATTATCCAGAATGAACGAAATAACTTTCAACGTCGTTGGGCATACTCGACACATTACTTTCATTGTTACGTGTCATACTCGTGAGATTTACATAACCTTTTAAAAGAAGCAACAGTGAAATTAGATTTATACGGACTACGTCGGTAAACAGTCATATTTTAAAGCATAAAATGATATAAAGGTCATATTTTGGAATATGCAGAAAACATCAACTATTTGTGTTGATTTTGATGACTCTTATTGGATTTTCTTACTTTTACATAAACAAAATAACGAAATACTTCGCAAAAACTTTGGTAATTGAAAATTTCCATACATATCATAATGGTACCTTGAAAGTGAAATGCTTCGGCTATAAATATCTCAGGTTGATAACTCTAAATAGATAAATAAATTATAACTTTAATATATACAATTAGTTTTTAAAAAATTCAAAAGTATTTATAAAAAATAAATGAACACGGGGTGAGTTCATAAAGAGCCTGGTCTAAAACGGAATTAAAAATAATAATCGCAGTAACACAGAGGAATCAAAATACACTTGTTTTACTCCGTCATTTTCTTATCATATCTGTGAGGAATCTTTGGAATGTTTGATATTTTCTTATATGAATGTTGTGGGGTGATTTGGGGCTGTCTTTCCCAACCGCATGACTGATAAATATTTTTAATTCTTTTTAAATGAAACAAATTTACATAGATTTTTAATTTAAATTCTTTGTAAAGTTGTAAATAATTTGATTGATTTTATCGTTAATTTAAAAATGAAAAAATTGAATTAATATTTTTTAAAATTATTAAAACTAATTTTAACAAAATTTGTTTTTCATTTTTTAAAATTTAAATTCATTTTAATTTCGACCAATGAGATTAATTATAACTATTTAAAAAAATATTAATGTCAAATTATGATACAAAATTCTTCTTCCCATCTCACGTATAGCATTTCGGTTTTTTTGATGAGTGAGGACAGGTTTGTCCGTTGTCTGGGCGCCTCATTTCCTTAAGGAGATCTGCATTCAACCTGGACGTATATCCGGGAAAATAGCACTAACCGATCAAAATCCGGCCATTTTCCGAATTTCTCGGCTTCTACATTCCTTATGGCAACATCGGTCAGTCTGTTGATAAATGATTGAGCCACAAAAGCATCCCACCAAAGACTCTTTCAAATCGGCCATAAAAAGATTCACTCTTTCACCGGGGGTAGGAAGGCCAAGCTCATCCATAAAAGCCTCAGGCTGAAGGTAAAAACTTTTGTCAGAGCGGTGGCGCTCTTTACGAAATTCGCCGTCGTCGACTCATAAAAACCCGGAAAAAAGTTGACGCTTTACGTCACGGGGCTAAAGGCAGCAGCTGCATCATATCCTCATGGAACGATTCTATACATCCTTGCAAAGTTGCAACGCGGATCATACAGGGTTGGACATTGAATTAAGATAATTATAAAAATGTCGTATAACTAAGAAATTTTATTGTTCAGAGATGCTTAAAAAATATTCTGACAAAGAATATTTAATCAACAAACACCAAAACAAGCAACATTGATAATATGTAGTTGGAAAACCATGATTACGAACAACAGATGGCAACCGTCTTCCCATAGAGTCCACTAACTGCTTAGTCCCCATCACTAATATATCATTATGCCAGATGCGGAAAATGACAATTTTTTATTTAATTAGCGTTGTGAGTCTTTCCTGGTGCACTTTAGTATTCAGAAGGCTCCACCAATTCTCTATGGGATTGCAATCGGGACTTTACCCTGGCGATTTCATTTGCTTAATTGACAGTATGAGGGGTTAATTTTAAATTTTTATCTCGCCTGAATAGTTTATTATTTTTTTAATTTAAAGGGTTAAATATTTTTATGTTAATTTGCTATTAAATATTTTTAAAAATTAAAAAT
>MQRK01246734.1:649-14219 GCA_001938485.1 Girardia tigrina
ATTAAATTTCTGAAATCTTATTTTATCATATCTATAACAATATTTTACGGAATTTAATTGTTTGTTTAATAAATTGATAAAATACAAAAATTTTATATTTTATGAACGTTCCCAACATTGTTTATGAATATAAATGTAATGGGTGCGATGCCACATAAATTGGAGAGACTGCCGTCATCTTTGTAAACGAATTCAAGAACATGGTCGAAAAAAGTAATACTAATATTGCAGAACATAGGAAAAAAATGTAAATGTAATGTTAATTTTGATAATTTCAAAATTCTGTGTAAGCATTTTGACAGTTATTGGGAGAGATTGTCGGGTGAAGCATTGTTAATTAGGTCACGTTGCCCTAAAATCATTGCCCAATCGGCAGTCTTAACTAGCTTATTGAAAATTTTTGATTAGCATGATTTCACGCAATTGATTGCATAATCATAATTTTTGTATTTATATACAGGTGAATTGATTAATAATTAGTGACCTGAAGATGACGGTAAGTCCGTCGAAATATATATTCTATAAATATATTTTAAAATGGATGACTGTTGTTTTTAATAGAAAGTTATCATCTGGATTTCGTTTTATTAATAATTATTTACTATAGTATCATTTTATATGTTTCTACGTCGGAATCCACTTTTCAAATTTTGGTGGATAAATGCTGTTTCTTATGATAGCACAAATCAGAGCAGCTTCTCCAGTAATGCCTTTTAGAAAAGTTAAAATATCCTGTTAGTGTCATAGTGTGGTCTGTGATCTCAATTATTGGTTTGGTATCTCTGCACATTGTGGAAGAGAGACGAGAAAGGACCAATACCAGCTTGTGCTGGAAATGGTTCCCAAATGAGGAAGAGTATATTTATATGCACAAATCGGCACCTTGTAAAAAAATCAGAAGTGTCGCTGAATTTCTAGATGAAAAATTCTTAAAGTCTTACCATGGGAATTCACCGGATACGATTTGGAGTGGAAAATAAAATGTTTGACCGAACATTTTGCACGTTTAGGAAAGAATATATTAGGTGCGTGCAAAATTTCGTGCCCGATATTCATAGATAGCAGAAGCATGCACTTTGGACAGTGCTGCCTTTATTATATGATCACATGATTTACTAACAGTGATCTACAGGTGTAGTAAGTCAACATAACCTTAAAAGTAAAGTTAATTTAAACTAATTTGTGCACAGGGTTAGTATTCAAAAGGAACAATGATAAGTTACATTTGCGTCATGTTATGTTATACGAATTTAAAAAGGAGTCAGTGTTGGAACTACTACAAAAAATATGAAAAACGTTTATTCGGATCGTGCTCCGACTCTAAGGACTGTTAAAAAGTGGTTTGGTCGATTTCGAAATGGAGACTTCAATTTAAATGATCAATTTCACTCTGGGCGACCTTCTGGCATTAATAATGACTTTATTCATGATTTGATGAATAGTAATCTAAAGATTTCAACTGAAGAGATTGCTGAGAAGTTAAATGTTGACAGACCGATAGCGTTTCGCCATTAAAAAAAACTTGGCTATACTTTGAAACTCGATATATGCGTTCCACACATTTTGACGGGATTGATCAAACTGAAAATTGTTTCGACTGCTGTTTCTCTCCTTGTATGTCAACAAAATGAACCTTTTTTGGATCGAGTAATAACTGGAGATAAAAAAATGGATAATGCATCGCAAACATAAATAGAAAAGATAGCTGGAAGTATGGGATTGAACAAGCAGAATCTTTGGCAAAAGCTGAATTGCGTGTGTCTGGTGGAATCGCAGAGTAATAATTTATTTTGAGCTTCTTCCACGTGGCAAAACAATAACTGTGGAGAAGTACTGTGAGCAACTCACCAAACTTGATATGGAAATCCAAGCAAAACGTTCAAGTCTGGTTAATCGAAAAGGCATCATCTTTCACCACGACAATGCTAGACCTCATGTCGCTCAACAGACACTGAAAATATTAAGGGAGTTAAAATGGGAAATCCTCCCACACCCGCCATACTCCCCTGACCTTGCCCCTTCGGAATTTTATCTTTTTCGTTCTCTTCAAAATAATTTGAATTGCAAAAAACTTGCTTCTGCGCAAGAAATCAAAAACTACCTTACAACTTTCTTTAAAGATAAACCACCGAGTTTCTACCAAGAAGGAATTCTAAAACTTGTAGAACGTTGGGAGACAGGTATAGAAAATGGTGGGGAGTACATTATTGATTAATAAAAATATTTTTTCACGAAAATGTGTTTTATTTAATTTATTTCAAATCGGGCACGAATTTTTGCACGCACCTAATATATGATAGGAGCCTGGGGGAGTTCATAAAAATTTTGAATTTAAAAATTATCAAAATAATAATTAAACAATTACATTTCGTAAAGTAGAGTTAAAGATATGTTAAATAAGATTTTCCCAATTTAATGTAAAAAATTAATTTATGTAAAAATAAAATAAATTTTACTGTAGTTTTATAAAAATTAATTTAGAATCAATAAAAAGAAATATAAAGTTGAATATTTAATTTTGAATTGAAGATAAAGGATATGCCGGAAATAAAGAACGTGATAAAGAAAGTTGACGAAATCCGGATATCGGAAGAACCGGTTCATGCAGTAAGACCAACGCATAGGGAATCGGTAGAAAGAGGAAGCACAGCAGGAAATCCAATGAGATAGCGGAAATATTTGAGAGATGACCTCCTTTGTGGAACAACAAGATATGTTGCAACTTCAAAGAAGTAGACCATAGAAGCTGTGAATGTAAGCAAGAAAGGAAAATCATGTGTTACGCATGTAGGGAAACAGGTTACGTCCGCAGAGAATGCAGGAAGGTAGCATGTAAGAGGTGTAATAATTTGGGATATAAGGTTGATGTGTGCTGCACGAATCTGAATAGATGTTATCACATAAGGATCGAGTATCGAGAGAGAAACGATTATCAGGGGAAACACATAGAGACAATCTACAGCTACCACGGGGTCATGAAAGAGATAGGAGAAACTGAAGTCGGAGGAATACCAGAGAGGTTTTGAAAGAGGACGACAGATCACGATGATGGAGGAAGAAGAGTTTATAGAATGTAAAAAAACGTTCATACCATTTGTAAACAGCGGCTTTCTTCAAAGCATCATCACTATAATATTTTTCAATCATTTTCAGATTGTAATTTTAATTCCATTTATAATGCAAAATGTTAGGTTAATTCTTTATGTTAATATTTAAAATCAAAAATATTCAAAACCTTGATGTACATCAATTCTTGTTAAAGCTACAAATAAATAAGCTAAAGATTGAAGAGAGTATCAATAACATATGTACAAACCATAAAAAAATAAAAATTCTAATATACGCACGAGTTTTAAATGACAAATTCCGTATATGTTTAGATCATTTGTATATTATATGATATCGTTTTTAAATAATCTTTTTTTACACATCATTCAACATATAAAAAACCTGACAACAAAAATCTTTTTAAGAAACATTTAATGGTCTTTAACCTGAATTCTACTCATCAGTCCCTAATCTTTGGAATCTTTGGTCCATCCTTCACTTACAAGAATATTCCTTTAATGACTTATATCATATAGAGTAGTTTACAAATGTAGTCATATTTGATGACGAAGTATCAAAAACAATTAAAAATATTTTTTGTAAGAAATTGATTTTATTATTAAAGAAATAAATCTTAACAAATGTTTACTCTGTGTAATATAATTCTTTAGTTAAATTAGCATAACATTTGCTAAGTTGTAGACTTTTCCTCTCCTCTTCGTCTATAAGCAAACTAATTTTCAATCTTAAGAGTTGTCAAAATAATACAAAATTACACACAAAACTTAATTTAGAATTTTCTTTTGTAAAAAAAAGCAAATTTTCTTAATTTTTGATGAAATCGACAAAAATGTTTCACTAAAAATAAATACATATTTTAAAGAAAAAAAAAGATTTTCTTGCAACATATTTATTGTTGCTTATTTTCAGTTTGTTTTTGTTAAAAAATCGTTGATTACAAAAAAGAAAATTTATGTAATGAAGTTATTCATTGAGCTGTATTCTTTTGCTCTCAATACTTCGGGCCTTTATTCTTGAGAGACCCTCAGTTTTTCTATAAAAGTTTATCTAAAGCGAAAAGACCTAAAGTAACGATGTTTTGAAAGCATAGAAAAATAAAATAATAACATGAATTTTTATATTCTACGTGTATCTTGTTGGAGTGTAAAATTTTGTTTTAACCCTTTCGAAGCTATGCATGCCTTATAAAGGAGCAACTTGGGTCGAAAATTGACAAAATTCTCAAGATATTTAAATAGGAAAATGAAAAACATTAAGATGTATTTAAAATAATATTTCATTTTATATATGGTAGTGAAGGAGAGTGCGCAGTTGCGCTGCTACGGGACCCCGGCGTCGGTTGGGGGATTCTGTTTACGTTGGAAATGATTGCAAAAAATCGTTAACGGTTTGAAAAAGTGGAAATTTGCGCTACCAAATTCGACCGTTTATCGTGTATACAAACTCCGTGTTTACGAATAAAATAATTATCTGTTTTTGTAGAAATGTAAGGTTTGAATTTTAATTTGTAAATTTGGATTATTAAAAAAGTAAGTTGTTTGAATAAATAATAAACCGCGCAGAAATAAGATAAAGATAAAATAATAAAATTCACAACAGACGTTTTGTGTCGAAACGTAATTTCTGACCCTCTTGATTTTATTATTTGATTGGTTCAAACAAACTACGTAAAAAATAAAAATATAAACCACAACGTATTGGTTGCGTTCTTAACAAACTAGACTCAATCTATGTCAAAATATCAATGTTCTGTTTTTGTCTCTGTGCATTTTCTGATCGTCGATGTAGTCCAGACCAAACGTATTTTATTGTCTTTCGGTGTCCGGTAGAGTCTAATGACTGTGCGTTAATTATATATCAATGACTATCATATGTATTTCAATTATACTGTGATACTAAGTTTATTAATATATTTATATATCTTACATTTGTTGGGTATTAGAAATCTTTAATATAATTATTTACTTTTGGAAACACAAATCATTATTCTTTAATCTTTAGTCTTTTTTCTTTAAACTTTAATCTGACTCAAATTAATCAGAAAGGACTTCCAACAAATATATAAATGAATGAACACAAAATTCTTTTCAAAACTTTATTTTTTAATAACACAAAATAGCACACAGCTTTATATTGTTCAATTCAATAGTATCAATAGACGTATTCACAAACCGATATTCGATGCGAGTTTATCAGATCACAGTTTATTAATTTTCAAACTATTTATTTAATTTAATTATTTAATTTTAAAACAATATTGAATCGTATTTTACCATATATTTTATTTTCAATGTGTAATACTTATTTTGGGTTATCAATTTTTCTTCAAATTTAATTTAATTTCCCTTTTTCATGTTTCCTGATTTGACCGGAATACAGATTTCAATTTAAATCTAAAATTAAAACAAAATAAAACGAGAAAAAAGAAAGAAGAAATATAAGACGATCTATTTTTTTAGGACATGAGATAAATTTTAGTTTCTCCGAGAATTCGGTTTGATTTTGAAGAAATGAAACGAGTTTTTTATTAAAATTTATTCGTTTTTAATTCAATTTTCACAAAAATACTTATTATTACACTGTGTTTCAAAATAACGTATTGGTTTAGCTTCTTGAGTATACAGAGTGAGTGATAGGTACGAATAATATTAAGAAAGTTTTGTAACAATTGATACATAAAATGCTTTTTAAACGAACATATAAACTGAAACAAAAACCTTTTTTGACAAATTTTTTGAAGTTTCTGATATCTGTGTCGATTCAGACTTGAACTCTTTTCAACCATGTGCTGTAAGTAGGCCAGAACAAAATTAGCCTAGGCTTTTAACAATACTCAACTTAGATCTTAAAAATTCTTTGGTTTTCTACTGATACAACTGTTCATCTAAAACACTTCAAACAGTGCTTTTGTTGCACTCTTTCTATTGTGGCTGTTTTTAGAAAAGAGACAATATTTTTTAATAATTTTGAGAGTTCTTGACAACTTCAAATCTATAAAAACATTTTTTTCCGACCATACGACGTCCTCAAAGTGACTCACTAGAAAAACAATACAATTATTGGCCTTTTTCGAGGAGTTTTTGTTTTACTTGGTCTATAAGTTGTAGTCCATTCAAACATCGCTTACTTTTGAGTCCAAAGTCATTCCGCACAATTGATTGAAAATTCGATCAAACCATTTCAAAACGTTTTTCCATTCCATTAATTCTCATTTCGTCATTTCTAGTGATGTAATTCTTGATTATTCCTCAATCATTCAAAGTGTTTACAGTTCTGTGGTAAGCCTTTTTTTATTATCCTGTACGTCATTCATCTTTCTCAATCGCTCAAGAAAATTGTTGACTAATGGAATTGAGGCATTGAGCCTTATTGCGATTGCAACTCCACTCATTCCTGATCCAAAATTTACTAAAATAACGTAGAAATACAGTTGAATAAATATTTATTAAAAAATACAGTAGATGAACAGTAAAAGAATTGTGGAATTGCGGCTTTGATTGGGGGTGTCTGGATGGGTGGTACGACAATTAACCATACGAAAATTAAACATACGACATTTAACCATATGACAAATAACCATACGACAGATAACTATAGACAATTAACCATAAGAAATTTAAGCATATAGTAAAAATAATAAAAGATAAAAAACAATAAAAAAAATAATGTAAAATTATAATGAGTAACAAGAAATATTTCATAATACTTTATTCGATAACTTTAATAAAAATTTTAATTTTTTTCAGAACAACAAAGACTTGCTACTGCTCACAGGAAGCTCATTCGAGTTTCCATTACAAGACGATCACGCAGCCTTCGGTAACGAAGGCGAGATGGATTTACTTGTCCAGCAGAAAATTGTAGGTACCAAGTATGTTGTAAGGTAATTTCGTTTCTTAGGCCGTCAAAAAATTTCTAGATGGTCAAATGACTGCACTGAAAGAGTGATTGAATGACATAGTGCCTACCTTCCCCTGCATTGGTAGTTCTGGCAATACCATCACAAGCGCTTTTATGATGATTCCACAAATTGATTTGAAATATTGGAGGTCTTCTAATTTAATTTCTCATTTAGCACCCATGGATATAGGTGTTCTCAAATTCTCAATTTTCGGTTTTTCAACATTCGAAAATATATCACTAATTTCCAAAAATCTATCAACGACTTTAGTGGGAGGCAAAAAAGACAATGCTGCAAGCATTTTGACAAATATGCCAACCTTTTGGTTATTGGACTCATATTCAGATTTAAGTCCTAATTCATTCACTTTTCGGAGCAGAGCTTGTGACAAATAAAAGAAACATCCCTATATTTCAGTCTCTAAAAGACACACATGAATGCATTGAAAGCAATCTCAAAATCCAACAATATCTTATTCGGTTTACATTGCGGTAATTTATCCTTGATTATTCGAAACTGTCTTTCATATGCTCGTTTCTTTTTGTCCTGAAGCAAAGCCATCACTGACAAAATGTAAACACCGTTCGCAGACTGCTCATGAATACTGGAAAAATATTTCTGGTACGACTTTGAAAGTACCTTTGGCAATCCATATTTCATTCGATTGAAGTGTGTCTAATAGCTCGGGTACACCTAAAATAATAATTTTCGAGGTATCATCACAGGCTGTGTCATGAACAACTAAGTCAGAGTATTGTTCGGGAATCTCAAAAGAAAATTCACTCAGAATAGGAGAACAATACCTGAGGTTATGACTGTTGCTCTCTGTAACCGTCGTTCTATTGCAGACTTCTTCGGAAGCAACATTTTCACGTTGTCCGCAGAACTCTGAAGAAAACTACCCATTGTTAACCGCGTTGTTACTGCTGTATCTTGTATTTCACACTTCATCTCATTCATTAGATTATGTGCGTTAGGAACATCAATTGGAAAATCATGCAAATGTTCTCCAGGCAAACGAACTATTTTATCATTAGATATGTGAAGACTTTGCACTTTTTAGACTGGTATTTGGAGCATCTCCAATGAACAATACTTCTCGCTGTTGACTGCAAATAAACATATTCATTATTGTTGAAAATAACAGTTTTCATGCCCTGGTTACTCAAATTACTTTAAATTCGTTAACAATTGGCGTAGAAATTGCATCAATCTTATTTTCCGGAACACTAAACATCTAGAACAGTAGTAACTATTTGAGTACTGAATTATAGGGATACTGATAAAAAATTTTAAAGAAATTAATAAAAAATACATTAAATTGCGTGATTTTTTAAATTAAAACTTGAATTTAAAAGTATTTATTTATTTAATAAAACAACAGTATTTTAAAATATCAATTGTTCTAAAACATTATTTCAAAATTTTTAGAAATTGTAAAACTTATGAAATATTTAAATATTTAAATTACTGTATGTGGTTAAATGTCATATGGTTAATTGCCATGGAACCGTCTGGAATTATAAAATTTGAGTTACCTCGGTGGTGGATGTACCCTAGTTCGTGACAGACTTAGTCAATTTCTCTTAGAAAATTTTGTTTTGCAAACTTTTTTTGCAATCTTTTCCTTTTAATTCATTTTTAAAAAAATATAATATCAGAAATCTTTCAATTATAAAATTTCCATTTTGATCGTTAAACATGTTTTTTTAATCTTAAACTAAACTTTTCCATTTTTATTATAATAAAATTTCATTTAAAAAACTCCTAAACCAAAAGTTTCACTTTGATTTTATATTCGGATAAAATTTGCAGTATAAACAATTTTCATTTTTTATAATAACGTTTCAATTATAAAATTCTGACTTTAAATTTAAATTTAAAATGTTTTCAACTATTAAAGTTTTTAATGTTTTTTAAAATTTATAAAATTTATTTAATTTACTCTAAAATTTCTTCTGCTAGATTTTAATGTATTAAAATTTTTTTAAATATTTTGCAAAACCACCTTTTTATTGCTAGTAACCCAGAAGTCCGGTGGTTCCAATGTAAAACCACAATGCTGGCTGTATTTTCGTGAAATCTAGTGTCCGAAATCTAAAATAATTTCTCGTATAGCGCGTAGGTGGCATTTTAGTTGGCATGAGATTGTTGTGTGCGAACTTTTTTTAGTTGAAATTTATTTAAACTTATTTGTCCTGAAAGGTTTAAAAGATTTTAAAAAGTAAAATTAAAAAATTTATGTAAGCTCCAAAAAATCGAAACAGAAACTTCTACTTCCATTCTCAAACTACGTTGAGTTCATCACACTAAAGATTTTAGAGTGTGCTTACGTTTACTTTCAATTATGCAAAAGCAAAAGGACATTTCCAGTGCTCATTCAGAGGATGTTACGCGTCCACCGTAACCGCCAAAGGTATGTATGGCCATGGCACCAAATTCCATGGCTGGTCTTTTGTAACTGGAAAACCGATCGCTCGCAGGCAGAAGGACACTGACCCCGTAGGAGGCCTATCGGGGATCCCTTAAGGACTTTAGTTTGGGTGGACCCTCTAAAGAGCCTTAGGCTCAATACCATTGAAAGAGATGGGAGGCCCACTTTCAGAAAGGTTTGTATCGCTTAAATTTTAAGTCTTAAAGTGTTAATTAACTAAAAATTTAGCTGCTGCTTATATTAAATATAAACTTATAAAACCTAGAAATGAATTATACAAAAAGACAAAGTTAGAAGAATTAAAAATATTGATAAGTATTATTTCAATCAGATTCTTATTCTAAAGATTTGGAAATTCTAAATGAAGAGATAATTGATGTTAGGTTCATTATAACTTTCAGACAAATATTTCCTTGTTCGGTGGTCTGAAATACTAATAATTTCCTTTATATCTTTCCGTTTTTGTTGTTCAATAATGCAGTTTTATGAATTATATTTAGCTATTTTCTTTTATACAACCGTCACAAATTACCAAAGTAAAATAAAATCTAATTTCTTCATTCTTAGATTTTGTCGTTATATATATAATACAAATCAAAACACAATTAAAATTTTTTTCCTAATTAATTCTCGTATTATTTGTTTTGTCGATTTTCCAACATAAAAAATGATGATAATTTTCTTCAAACAAATTCAAAGCGTATTTTTTAAAAAAAATATTTGAAAGAATATTCTTAATTAACTAAGATACATTTTTTTTCTTTTTTCGCTAATTTGCTTATCTGCTTTTGATATGTAAAACAATCTCAGTATAGACGCTGAATGGAAACAAATTTTTCCAAGCCGTATTCGACAATATAAAGAATAAATGTTGCTTTTTTCTTTCAGAGTCTGTAATTATCTTTCTGAAAGAGTTATTTATTACAAACAAAATATATAATAATATTTTTGATTCAATTTTCAAAGTTTTTTCCAATTAAATTCCAAAAAAAAGTTCAAAATATTTTTGCTTGAAATATTATTTTATTAGAAATATTCTAATTTCTTTCATATAACCCATTCGGTTTACCTTTTTTAAATTCATTTATAAAGATCCACAAGCTTTGTAAAATGAAGGATAGCATTAAAAAAAATTTATTAATTGTTTATTTTTTTGGTAAAAAATTTTTGTACATACAAAATAAAAATTAGAAGACGCCATTTTAAAACACATTTTTTATCAGACCAATATATTTCGACGGAATATCCGTCATCATCATGCGATTCTGATTGTAGCTGTTAAGCTCATATATGTTAAAATGGTGATTATGTAATTGATTACGTAATTAATGCTCTATGTAAAAAAAATCAACTGAGTTGATGAGTCACTTGATTGGACATTAATTGCTGGATTAACCGCTTTAATTAACTCCTTGTGAAAAAAAAGCTGATTTATGTTTCTTTGGAAACTTGTGCTGAAGAAAATATGATATTATCTTTCATATTTAAATCAAAAGTGCACGAATGTTTGCTTTCTGGTGATGTGTAAAGAATCCAGAAGAAGATATTAAGAAAAATGATCGAGAAAGAAAAAAATGCTAGAAATCAATTAAACAAGGAATTGGCGATTGTCGAAGCCGTGCTTTTTAATGTAAGTGATGATTATTGCTTTAAATTATGTAATGCTATTTCACATTTTATTTCTAACAAAGTTGTTTCTAATAAAATTGCTGTAAAAAATAAAAAAACTTATCAATCTAAGAAAATTATTTGGTTTTTGTAATTTTAATGTGGATAATACTATATTGAATTTAAGCAATGTTATTTTATCGAAAGTTTTTAATGTTAATTACATAATCGATTATGTAACCAGCATTTTAACATTCATGGGCTTAACAGCTACGATCAGAATCGCCTGATGAGGACGGATATTCCATCGAAATATATTGCTCTAATAAAGATTGTGTTTTTAAAACAACTGCCATTGTTTTTTTAAATTTAAAAATAAAATTATATTTTCTAATCAAAAAAGAACAGAAATATTAGAGTAAATTAGAACAAAAATATAATTAATAAAATAAAAATATGAAGAACTAAGAAAACGAAATTAATTAAATATGAAATGTTTTGAATAAAATTATTATTAAAATAAATTTTAAATTGTATATATGATTTTGATATTAAACGGTTAAACTACAACAGCTATACATCAAATAAAGATCATTGTTATGTAAAATCTTCTTCAAACATTTTAGAAACTTTTTCATTGGGTCAAAGTATCACTCATACAACTTTAACTTTATAAATTCTTGGCAGACTTCTTCAATAACTGCATTGATCAGAAGAGATGGAAGCAGTAAAACCTTCATATCATTCAATTGTTCAATGATTTCACATTTCCTTGTTAAAACCAAAAAAGTTTTCGACGAAAACGACTTGTGTACTCTATCATCTTTTTCATAGTAAAGTTTGACATTCAGGTTTTCACTATTTTTTGCAAATTAACATGTGAGATTATTTCTAAATTAAGACACAAACTATGGAAATAAATAAAAAACAGTGATTTTACACGAAAAATAAACATTCTCCTATTTAAGGAAGATTGTGATTTGAATCTTAAAGCACTTTGAAGGAAAATTGTCACTAAAATTATGCATTTTTCAAAATTGAATTACTGAAATTACATATATTTATATTTTTTATAAACTTAAATGTAGATGAAAATGAAGAAAAATTTCTTCTAAATAAGAATGATCAATGCTATTTCATGAAACATAAACATATAAAGGGTTAAGGATAACATCAGCTTGTTCACTCGGTCAAAACCTGTAGTTTATAAGCGTTATTCCGTTGATAGTTTCGAATCTTTTCCGAAAAAGATCATATATTTCCTTTCCTGAAATATTCGAATTCCTTACATTCCAATATTACATTCATTGTCGAAACTATAGAATGAAGTAACGATATTCACTCAATTAAGAGTAGGGTGAAAATGGCATTCGACACCATCCCCACTCCGGGGGTAGTCCGTTACCATAGCAACGGTTCCGATTGGTCCCCGGTACCTTAGAAACACTTCTGATTGTTTCCCGGGTCCCTAGTCATAGCAACAGTAACCAATGACGTTTCTCATTAGCAAAGGATACAGCGATTCAAGGCGGTTGTAACCATAGTAACAGTTATCGTATTCATAGCAACCGTAGAAAAAAGTGCTAATCGATACTTTTAAAGTGCCAATCAATAGTTCACATTGTGCCGCACATTTCTAATGTGCTAACACAGTGCTTTTCAAGCTGCACAAGTGCAAAAGTGCAAAACTCAATACATAAATTTTTTTAAAAAAACTAGTGTCGAAAATCGATATCATGTGTTTGATGTACATTTTAATTCTCTATCTGAATGTGCAATTAGAAATTTCATATATTGATTACTTTTTCCTATCATTAACATAATGTGAAAATTTACACAAAATGTACATCGATTTTAGAGACAGAAGGAAGCAGAATATCAAAAAAGTGCTCATGCACTTGAATAGTAACCCATATACGTACATTCAGATTCCACATCAACATTTTCAAAAAGGTGCTGAAATATCGATTTTTTCGAACATTTCTGAAATTCTCAAAAAAGTGCTCAAAAATCAATTTGGTCGTATATATCTGAAACCCCTGTGATATATGTATGTGTTTACCATCAAACAATACCTCATGAATCGTCTAATGTACGCAAGTATAATCACAAGTACCATGTTTACTGTAACCGAGATACATAACCTTTTATATTATATGTAAAAACGACATGTAAAAACTCCTATTATACTTAAAACATGTATAGACATTATACATAACATCTACATAATCATTTAATGTACCTAAGCCTAGGCATCAACCATCAAAAGTACCTAGGTTACCGTAACCATGATACTTAAGATTTTAAGATTATATATATATATATATATATATATATATATATAATCTTAAAAAATTTACATAGTTTACTCTTTAACTCATTAAAACTCTTATTACATTCTTTGAACCAAAAGATCTTCTTGCATCCCCATTTTCCTACATCATATTAGGGTGAGTCATAAGTTGTGGGGCACTTTTTATTAAAAATTAAAATGTTCATAAAACAACGCACAATAAAGATTATGATTCGAAATAAAGTCCATTATGTTCAATACATTG